>APFE030943674.1:10864-24740 GCA_000404065.3 Pinus taeda | reverse complement strand
CCTCCCTCTCTCTCACCCTCCAACCCCATCTCTCTTTCCCTCCCTCTCTCCACTCTCTCACATGCTCCTTCTCTCTCTCTCTCTCTCTCTCTCTCTCTCTCTCTCTCTATTTGTCTCTCTCTCTCTCTCTCTCTCTCTTCAAATATATTACAAAATCCCTCCCTCTCTCCTCTCTATTTCTCTCCCCATTCTCTCCATCTCTCCTCCTGTGTCTCTTTATCTCACCCACAAACATAGACACTCTCTCTTTGTCTCTCCCTTGTGACTCCCTCTCTCTCTCCACTTCTCACTCTCTATGTATTTCTTTTTCCATCCCTCTCTCCCCATCCAAATACATCTCCATATCCCTCCCTCTCTACTCCTCTCTCCCTCCCTCTCTCCCTTCCTCTCTCCTCCTCTCTCTCAAGTCCTCTCTCTCATACTGCCTCTCTCTCCCTTTCTATCCTACCTCTCTCTCTCTCTCTCTCTCTCTCTCTATTTTCCCTCCAATCCTCTCTCTTCCTCCATCACTATCATCCTCTCTCTCAAGTCTTGTCTCTTGTTCTTCCTCTTCTCTCCCTTTCTCTCCTACCTCCCTCCCTCTTCCCCCATCTCTCTCTCTCTCTCTTTCCAACTATTTTACTATATCCCCCCCGCTCATTCTCCCCCCTTCTCTCTATCTCTCCTTCTTTGTCTCTTTATCTCACATACAAACATACACTCTCTCTCTCCAGCTCTCCCTTCTCACTCCTTTTCTTTCTCCACTTCTCACTCTTTATGTCTTTCTTCTTCCCTCCCTCTCTCCCCCTCCAACTTGATCTCTCTATCCCTCCCTCTCTCCTCCTCTCTCGCAAATCCTCTCTCTCATCCTTCCTCTCTATCCCTCCCTCTCTCCTCCTCTCTCGCAAATCCTCTCTCTCATCCTTCCTCTCTATCCCTTTCTCTCCTACCTTCCTCTCTCTTCCCCCATCTCTCTCTTTCTATTTCTCTCTCTTTTTCTGCTCTCCAATCCTCTCAATATCTCACTCCCTCTCTCCTCTCTCTCCCCCCTTCATATTTGTGTCTCCCTCTCCTTCTCTCTATCCCCCTTCCATATTTGTGTTTCCATCTCCTTCTCTTACCCTTCTCTACCTCTCTCACTCATCTCCCCCTCTCTCTCTTCATTCCTCCTCTCCCCTCTCATTCAGTTTATCCCCATCTCTCCCTTGTCACTCCTCGTATGTCTCCACCTCTATCACTCTATGTATTTGCTCTTCCCTCCCATATATTTCTAGAGTTAATATATATCATGAATATATTATAATAATATATAATATACAAATTTAATATTGTATTAACCAAAGTTATAATTAAATTTAATATATTTATATTATAATATATTATATGAATATTAGATTTAATAATAATAATAATATTTAATATTAATATTAGGGTTAATAATGTTTTTGCATGGTATTAATAATAATTTGGCCATGGTATTTGACTCATGGGCTTCACCCTAAATAAAGCACTTTTTTTGAGTGTTAGAAGTATAAAGAGGTTTATGGAGTAAATATAAAAAAGAGGTTTTATTTATTTACCATAACTATGATTTATTTATATTTTTATTTCTTTATCATATCTCTTTTATTTACAATCGTATTTGGCCCGTAGCCTTGGTATACAATTAGATGTGGATTTCTAATCATATTTGATATATTTTTGTTTTCTAATCATCTTTGATATATTTTTGTTTATTTACCATACATCTCTAAACTTCTTTTATATTTATTTATTTATTTACTATACCTTTTTTTATAAATGTGACATTTGGCCCATGGTATTAATAATTATTTGTTACGTGGTATTTGGCCCATAGGCTTCACCTAAATAAAACATATTTTCTGAATTTCCGTAAATGTAAAGAGGTTTATGGAGTAAATATAAAAAGAGGTTGTATTTATTTACCATACCTCTGATTTATTTATATTTGTATTTGTTTGCCAAACTTCTTTTTTGAGTTTTTTTAAAAAATATTGAATTGAGGCTTCTGTGATCCATAATATCTGTAAGAAGAGTGTCAGGGTAAATCACATGTATAAAACCTTTGTCTACGCGTTTCGAACCAACTTGTCACGCCCCCAATTCTTTTTTCCTTTAATTAGCTCGGTGCGGCACCGCCTAAGTAACCAACTTTCTTCATTATTATGTTACTTTACGAACTATGCCTTCATTCATTCATATAAACCATCAAATACATTATAATGTGTGGAAACCATCATAATAACATGATAAACGACAATATAAACACCAGCAATATGTAAGAGAAGAACTTCTTTTATTATATATGAGAAATTATTACAATGGCCAGGAGCATCGCTCCACCGGCGTTCATAACCGAGGTTGGGCACCCACCTGTGCAAGAGCGCACGGCGGCCACACCTCAACGCTTCACCAAGTACAATACAACAACACACGATCTTATACCCAAACAGGCGGGCACACCCGTGCACACCCGCGCCCCTCTACAACCAAGACCGTGTACCAAGTTTGGTGGGTGGACGCCTCACTACGTCCTCCACCCGCACCCCAACCACGCTGCACAACGTGTCTTGCCTTGCCCGACTCGGTGGGCGCATCTACACTTCCTTGCTGCGGCTCAAGTGCACCTTCGCACTTCTCCTTGTGCGATGAGACAATGCAAAGATTGCTTGTCCAAATGAGCACATATCCAACTTGTTTATACACCTCTCCACGTGTGGCGACCTCAACCAGCCGACTCACCAAATTCTACAATCTGCGCCCAACCATCATCCTCAAATGCTTTGCACCGTCATCTTGCCCATCATTTGATGCACTACTTGGTCGGCTTGTGTGGCGAGCTATCCAACTCGCTCTATAAGTGATGGTTTGCCAATACGCCTCATACATGTTGCGCCTTTGGTAACCATCGCATTTACATGCCTTAGTCAATTTTCGCCAATGTGTAGGCGCGCGCACTCAGCTCATAACTGCAGGCGTTACATCCTCCCCCACTGGAAATCACTGTCGCCCTCAACAATCCCGACTGCCTCAGTATCCTTCGTTCATACCTCGCAATCTTCCTCTTCCATCTCTAAAGTGAGTCCTCCAATTCCCAACCCTCCTCCTCCGGTGCATTCTTCCATCAAACAAGGTACTCCTGTTTCTGGTGGCAACCAATCCCTGTAGTTCTGAACCTAAAAATCTTCTCCAACTCCAAGCCTGGTTTATCCACTATCCCGGCTGGTCCTCTCGTCGGTTCAGCTCTCTATGGATGGTCAGAATCAAGTCTTCATCTCTTCAACTAACTAATGTGAAAAATTGGATGCTTCATGTGCATATGGTGCGAAAGCTCCAGCTCATAAGAAACCTCCCCCACTCGTTTCTTCACCTAAAATGGTCCCTCATACTTCCGTGTCAGTTTGGCGGCCATCCCCTTGGCTGGCTGAAACTGCTCCCCAGTAATCCTGAGAAACACCATATCTCCCACACTGAAGTGCACATCCTGTCTTCCCCTATCAGCATACTTCTTCATTCTCCTTGCAGCATCGTGCAAGTGCAACCGTGCCAACTCCAAGGTCTCGTCCCAAGCCTTCATGAACTTCTTCGCATGAGGACTCCTCAAAAAACCTCTTGTCACAACGTGTGCGGTGCAACCGGCATCTGTCCATTCACCAACTCAAATGGACTGTACCCTGTCACAAAACTCTTTTGAACATTGTAGCTAAACTATGCAATATCCAGGAATTCAGGCCAATTCTTTTGATCAACCATCACATAATGTCGCAAGTATTCCTCCAGCAATGCGTTGATCCTCTCGGTCTACCCATCTTTCTGCGGATGGTAGCTCAAACTCCTCAACAACTCTGTCCCAACTAACTTGAACAATGTGGTCCAAAATCTCCCTGTAAAACGCGGATCTCTATCCGACACAATGCTCAATGGCATCTCTCAATACTTCACTATGTTCTTAAAGAACAACTCCGCAGTCTGCTCGACTCCACAAGGTATCTTTGTAGGAACAAAGATAACATACTTGGAAAAACGATCAACCACGACCATGATCCCATTATACCCCTGCACCTATGGTAACTGAGTGATGAAGTCCATCGAGACACTCATCCATTGCCTCTCTGGAATCGGTAAAGGCTGCAACAGTCCTCCTTGCCTCTGAGTATCCGTTGTCCTAATAAAAAGTGATGCACGTATGTACATACTCCTCCACATCCTCCTGCATCTTCTCCCAAAAGAACCCCCTCTCCGACAATGCCAAAGAATGACGTTGCCCTAGGTGGACAGCCCACGGAGAATCGTGGCACTCCTTCAAAAGGTGCCTCCTCAGACCAGATGTCTTTGGAACATAGAGTCGGTTTCCAAAGAACAAGTAACCGTCCCGTAGAAAGAAATTTCGTGTCTTCCCTTCCTTTATCTGCTTCACTATATTCTGCGTCAAAGTATCGGTTTCAACACTTTCCTTGAGTTTGTTTTTCATCTCTTCTGACATCTGAACTCGACTTCTACTCCTTGCTGCCCGGTCTTCACCCTCCAATGTTGTAAGTTATCCCTTCCTACTAAGGGCATCTGCTAGCGCATTGTGTCTACTCGGTCTATACTCAATAGACATGTCAAACTCTGCCAAGAAGTCCTGCCAACAAGCTTGCTTCGCAGAAAGCTTCGGTTGTGATGCAAATAACTTGCTGCAACGTTGTCAGTCTTGACAACAAACGGCTTCCCAATCAGGTAATGCCTCCACACATGAAGACAGTGGATGATCGCAGTCATCTCCTTCTCATGAACCGAATACCTTCATTCTCTATCCTGCAACTTCCGACTCTCATACCCCACCGAATGCCCATCCTGCATAAGAACCCCTCCTGTGGAAAAATCTGAAGCATCAGTGTGTACCTCAAACGGTCTCCCGAAGTCAGGCAACTTTAGTATCGGTGCTATAACCATCCTCCTCTTTAAGTCATCAAATTCCTTTCGACATTTATCCATCCAACACCACCTCTTATCTTTCTTCAATAAGTCTGTCAGTGTCGATGTCACCTTGGAGTAACCTTCTACAAACTTTCATTGGTAGTTGGTCATGCCCAAGAACACCCTCATCTCATGGAAATTCTTCAGTTCAACCCAGTCCTCAATCGCCTTCACTCTGCTCGACTCCATCCGTATGTACCCCTGACCAACAATATGCCTAAGGAACGGAATCCCGGTCTGAGCGAACACACACTTAGACTTCTTCAAGAACAACTGATTCTCCCTCAGTGCCTCGAACACCATCACCAAGTGCTTCTTATGATCCTCCATGCTGTCACTGTACACCACTATATCGTCCAAGTATAACACTATGAACGAATCCAAGTATGGTCGTAGAACATCATTCATCAAAGTGCAAAATGTAGCAGGAGCGTTGCACAACCCGAATGGCATAACAAGTAACTCAAAGCTACCATACCTTGTTACTATCGCGGTCTTCTTCTCGTCTCCTTCAGCTATCCGCACCTGATAATACCCATGCCTCAAGTCTAGCTTGGAAAACACTCGGGCTTCAACAACCTTGTCAAAGCAATCAGCAACCAATGGAAAAGGATACATGTTTCTCACTGTTTGCTTGTTCAACGTACGGTAGTCACAACACATCTGTAGCTCATTGGAATCCTTCTTCTGCTCGAACAATACTGGAGCTCCATAAGGGGACCTTGAAGGTCTAATGAAACCTGCATCAGCTAACTCCTTTAGCTAGCATTTCAATTCCTCCAACTCAGGCCCTGATAAATGATAAGGTGCTCTTTCCGGGGGTTGCTTCCCTGGTTCAAGCTCAATGCTGTGGTCCACTGCACGCCTTGGTGGAAGCATCTTCAGTAGCTCATCAGGCATCAAATCCACATACTCGGTCAGCACATCAGAAATCTCAGGTGGAATAGGTGTCCCCACTCCATCACCTTCGACTCCCTTGAACATCACCGCATATGTCTCCATATATGATTCCTTCATAGCCCTCTCCAAACTTAGTGCAGAAACATGCTACACCTTGACTTCCCTCCTTTGCCTATGAGTGGACAAAGTCCAAGTTTGTGACTGTCCAACCAGCACCACCTCATCACAGAAGGGGACAACAATAGCCGTGTTGCCCTTCAATAAATCCTATCCAAGTATCATATCAAAGTCGTTCATCTCCATCACCGTGAAGTCCAACTGACCCGTCCAGTCCACCGGCACTTCGTGTACCAAACCTGCCACCTTAGCTCTAGAGTTCACTGCCTTGACCTCCATGTTCGATGGGAGGATAATCAGTCCGACCTCTCTTTCCAACTGTGTCATCATAAAGTTATGAGTTTCCCCTATGCCCAAAAGAGCTTGAATGGTCTTGCCACAGACTATCAAGTCCACGAAACCCAGACTGTTCATCCATGATTTCTCTATAACTTGTCCTTGCATACATACCCGTGCACTTCGTTCATCATTCAGCAACGGCTTCACCATCTGTGAACTTGTTCTGATACCACCTATCAAGGTGTGTATCAATTCTTCGTCAAGCTTCTTCAACCCTGAATCAGCTCTGATACCACCTGTCACGCCCCCAATTCTTTTTTCCTTTAATTGGCCGGGTGCGGCACCGCCTAAGTAACCAACTTTCTTCATTATTATGTTACTTTACGAACTACACCTTCATTGATTCATATAAACCATAAAATACATTATAATGTGCGAAAACCATCATAATAACATGATAAACGACAATATAAACATTAGCAACATGCAAGAGAAGAACTTCTTTTATTATATATGGGAAATTATTACAATGGTCGGGAGCGTCGCTCCACCGGCATTCATTACCGAGGTTAGGCGTCCGCCCATGCAAGAGTGCACGGCAGGCACACCTCAACACTTCACCAAGTACAATACAACAACACACGATCTTATGCCCAAACGGGTGGGCGCGCCCATGCACACCCGCGCCCCTCTACAACCGAGACCGTGTACCAAGTTTGGCGGGCGAACGCCTCACTACGTCCTCCACCCACGCCCCAACTGCATTGCACGACGTGTCTTGCCTTGCCTGACTCGGTGGGTGCATCTGCACTTCCTTGCTGCAAATCAAGTGTGCCTTCGCACTTCTCCTTGTGCGATGAGACAATGCGAAGATTGCTTGTCCAAATGAGCACATATCCAACTTGTTTATACACCTCTCCATGTGTGGCGACCTCAACTGGCCGACTCACCAAATGCTACAATGTGCACCCAACCATCGTGTCTTCAAACACTTTGCACCGTCGGCTTGCCCATCATTTGATGCACTCCTTGGTCGGCTTGTGTGGCGAGCTATCCAACTCACTCTATAAGTGATGGTTTGCCAATACGCCCTCATACATGTTGCGCCTTTGGTAACCATTGCATTTACATGCCTTAGTCAATTTTCGCCAATGTGGAGGTGTGCGCGCCCAACTCATAACCACAGGCATTACATCCTCCCCCACTAGAAACCATTGTCGCCCTCGACAATCCCGAATGCCTCAGTATCCTCCGTTCATACCTTGTAATATTCCTCTTCCATCTCCAAAGTGAGTCCTCTGATTCCCAACTCTCCTACTCCGGTGCATTCTTCCATCGGACAAGGTACTCCTGTTTCTGGTGGCAACCAATCCCTGTAGTTATGAACCTCAAAATTTTCTCCAACTCCAAGCCTAGTTTATCCACTATCCCGGCTGGTCCTCTCGGCGATTCAGCTCTCTCTGGATGGTCAGAATCAAGTCTGTATCTCTTCAACTGACTAATGTGAAAAACTGGATGCTTCATGTGCATATGGTGCGGAAGCTCCAGCTCATAAGAAACCTCCCACACTCGTTTCTTCACCTGAAATGGTCCCTCATACTTCCGTGTCAGTTTGGCGGCCGTCCCCTTGGCTGGCTAAAACTGCTCCCCGGTAATCCTCAGAAACACCATATCTCCCACACTGAAGTGCACATCCCGTCTTCCCCTATCAGCATACTTCTTCATTCTCCTTGCAGCATCGTGCAAGCGCAACCGTGCCAACTCCAAGGTCTCCTCCCAAGCCTTCATGAACTTCTTCGCATGAGGACTCCTCAAAAAACCTCTTGTCACAACGGTGTGTGGTGCAACCGGCATCTGTCCATTCACCAACTCAAATGGATTGTACCCTGTAGCAGAACTCTTTTGAACATTGTAGCTAAACTATGCAATATCCAAGAGTTCAGGCCAATTCTTTTGATCAGTCGTCACATAATGTCGCAAGTAGTCCTCCAGCAATGCGTTGATCCTCTCGGTCTGCCCATCTATCTGCGGATGGTAGCTCGAACTCCTCAACAAATCTGTCCCAACTAACTTGAACAATGTGGTCCAAAATCTCCCTGTAAAACGCGGATCTCTATCCGACACAATGCTCAATGGCATCCCCCAATACTTCACTATGCTCTTAAAGAACAACTCCGCAGTTCGCTCGACTCCACAAGGTATCTTTGTAGGAACAAAGACAGCATACTTGGAAAAACGATCAACCACGACCATGATCCCATTATACCCCTGCACCTGTGGTAACTGAGTGATGAATTCCATCGAGACACTCGTCCATGGCCTCTCTGGAATCGGTAAAGGCTGAAACAGTCCTCCTTGCCTCTGAGTATCCGATTTGTCCTACTAACAAATGATCCATGTATGTACATACTCCTCCACATCCTCCTGCATCTTCTCCCAAAAGAACCCCCTCTCCAACAATGCCAAAGAATGACACCGCCCTGGGTGGTCAGCCCACAGAGAATCGTGGTACTCCTTCAAAAGGTGCCTCCTGAGATCAGATGTCTTTGGAACATAGAGTCAGTTTCCAAAGAACAAGTAACCGTCCCGTAGAAAGAACTTTCGTGTCTTCCCTTCCTTTATCTGCTTCACTATATTCTACGTCAAAGTATCGGTTTCAACACTTTCCTTGAGTTTGTTTTGCATCTCTTCTGACATCTGAACTGGACTTCTACTCCTTGCTGCCCGGTCTTCACCCTCCAATGCTACAAGTTGTCCCTTCCTACTAAGGGCATCTGCTAGCGCATTGTGTCTACCCGGTCTATACTCAATAGACATGTCGAACTCTGCCAAGAAGTCCTGCCAACGAGCTTGCTTCACAGAAAGCTTCGGTTGTGATGCAAAATAACTTGCTGCAATGTTGTCAGTCTTGACAACAAACGACTTCCCAATCAGGTAATGCCTCCACACATGAAGACAGTGGATGATCGCATTCATCTCCTTCTCATGAACCGAATACCTTCGTTCTCTATCCTGCAACTTCCAACTCTCATACACCACTGGATGCCCATCATGCATAAGAACCCCTCTTATGGAAAAATATGAAGCATCAGTATTTACCTCAAACGGTCTCCTGAAGTCAGGAAACTTCAGTATCGGTGTTGTAACCATCCTCCTCTTTAAGTCATCAAATGCCTTTTGACATTTATCCGTCCAACACCACCTCTTGTTTTTCTTCAATAAGTCTGTCAGTGCTGATGTCACCTTGGAGTAACCTTCTACAAACTTTCGTTGGTAGTTGGTCATGCCCAAGAACACCCTCGTCTCATGGACATTCTTCGGTTCAACCCAGTCCTCAATCGCCTTCTCTGCTCAGCTCCATCTGTATGTACCCCTGATCGACAATATGCCCAAGGAATGGAATCTCGGTTTGAGCGAACACACACTTAGACTTCTTCAAGAACAACTGATTCTCCCTCAGTGCCTCAAACACCATCGCCAAGTGCTTCTTCTGATCCTCCATGTTGTCACTGTACACCACTATATCGTCCAAGTATACCACTACGAACGAATCCAAGTATGGTCGTAGAAAATCATTCCTTAAAGTGCAAAACGTAGCAGGAGCGTTGCAAAACCCGAATGGCATAACAAGGAACTCAAAGCTGCCATACCTTGTTACTATCACAGTCTTCTTCTCGTCTCCTTCAGCTATCCCCACCTGATAATACCCATGCCTCAAGTCCAGCTTGGAAAACACTCGGGCTTTCACAAGCTTTTCAAAGCAATCAGCAGCCAATGGCAAAGGATACCTATTTCTCACCGTCTGCTTGTTCAACGCACGATAGTCACAGCACATCCGTAGCTCATTGGAATCCTTCTTCCGTTGGAACAATACCGGAGCTCCATAAGGGGATCTTGAAGGTCTAATGAAACCTGCATCAGCTAACTCCTTTAGCTGTCGTTTCAATTCCTCCAACTCAGGCCCTGATAAATGATAAGGTGCTCTTGTCGGGGGTTGCTTCCCTGGTTCAAGCTCAATGTTGTGGTCCACTGCACGCCTTGGTGGAAGCTTCTTTGGTAGCTCATCAGGCATCAGATCCACATACTCGGTCAGCACATCAGAAATCTCACCTGGAACAGGCGTCCCCATTCCATCACCTTCGACTCCCTTGAACATTACTGCATATGTCTCCATATCTGATTCCTTCATAGCCCTCTCCAAACTTAGTGTAGAAACATGCTACACCTTGACTTCCCTCCTTTGCCTATGAGTGGGCAAAGTCTAAGTTTGTGATTGTCCAACTAGCACCACCTCATCACAGAAGGGGACAACAATAGCCCTGTTGCCCTTCAAGAAATCTTGTCCAAGTATCATATCAAAGTCATTCATCTCCATCACCGTGAATTCCAATTGACCCGTCCAGTCCACCGGCACTTCGTGTGCCAAACCCACCACCTTAGCTCTAGAGTTCACTGCCTTGACCTCCATGTTCGATGGGAGGATCATCATTCCGACATCTCTTGCCAACAGTGTCATCATAAAGTTATGAGTGGCCCCTGTGTCCACAAGAGCTTGAATGGTCTTGCCACGGACCATCAAATCCACGAAACCCAGACTGTTCATCCATGATTTCTCCATAACTTTTCCTTGCATACATACCCATTCACTTCGTTCATCATTCAGCAACGGCTTCACCATCTGTGAACCTGCTCTGATACCACTTGTCAAGGTGTGTATCAGTTCTTCATCAAGCTTCTTCAACCCTGAATCAGCTCTGATACCAACTGTCACGCCCCCAATTATTTTTTCCTTTAATTGGCCAAGTGCGGCACCACCTAAGTAACCAACTTTCTTCATTATTATGTTACTTTATGAACTATGCCTTCATTCATTCATATAAACCATCAAATACATTATAATGTGCGGAAACCATCATAATAACATGATAAACGACAATATAAACACCAGCAATATGCAAGAGAAGAAATTATTTTATTATATATGAGAAATTATTACAATGGCTGGGAGCGTCGCTCCACCGGCGTTCATAACCGAGGTTGGGCTCCCGCCCGTGCAAGAGCGCACGGTGGCCACACCTCAACGTTTCACCAAGTACAATACAAAAACACACGATCTTATGCCCAAACGGGCGGCACGCCCATGCACACTATTAGGCCCCTATACTACTAGTGTAACCCCTTATTATTATTAGTAAAACCCCCTTATTATATTGATGTACCCATGTAGTGCCCATATTGTTACTACTGTGCCCCATAGAAGCCCACTATTGTTATTATTGTGCCCTTACATTATTATGTTATGTAGGCTCTGTATATAATACCCTTAGACTCTATATATAGAAAGGAGGTCTTTTCATTTGTATCATCAAAGAATTGGTCCATTTACGTAATGTAAGGTGTTACCCCCTCGAAGAGGCTGAATATAAGGTGTTGATTCATATTTTTCTATCTTTTCTTGAGCTGGTTTCATAACATTTGGTATCAGAGCTTTGGATTCTAGGGTTTCGCTGCTCCAAACAGGTCATCGTGGCATTTTCGCTATAACTTTGTTTCTATGACGTTTCAGAAGTCGAAAAAAAACCCATTTGAGAAGACATCGCGCTGAATCTCGGGTCCGAATTTTAGAGCTTTTTGCACTATATGTTTGGAGATATGATCTGAGGAAGTTGGTCCTTTTGCAAAATCCTGAATTACATTCAAAACAAGTGATCTGGGGAAAATCGTCATAACTTTCTCTCTGAGCATCAGATTGAAATTTCGTAAGAAGGTACAGAAAGAGGACGGACTTCAGTTTCTTGTATATATTTTTTCAGAGGCAAAGTTCAAAATAGTGACACGTGGCACTTCATACAAATTCGCTCTTCGGAAAAGGTCTATAATCAGGTCACTGTGGGAGATTTGGTATAACTCTTCATTGGAGAATCCAATTGGGGTCAGACTGGTGCATTGGAAAGAGGACACAGAGGGTTACTGTAAGTCACAATTTCAGAACTTAAGGACCTGAAAGTACAGAGTTACAGTCATTTCAAGATCGAGCTCCTAAAATCAAGAAAAAACAAGATGAGGAAGTTTGATGGGAAGGATCCGGTAAATTGGATACTTCAGATGGAGCAATATTTTGATCTACATGGTGTACCACTGTTACAAAAGGTATATATTGCATCTTCATATTTAGAACCAGATCAATTTTTATGGTATAAGGCTTTGTTCTCATAAACGACTTGTTACGTGGTCAATTCTCACAGAGGAAATGATAGCACATTATGAGGATACAAAGAGCAACACCTTCTTTAGAGCAACACCACAACAATTGGAAAAAGTAAAAGGGCTTTGTGACATACTAGAAAGTAAAATTATGGCAACAATGAATTCTACCCCTCACAGCTATGAAGATGGAAGTGTTGTTTCTCCTAGCCTTCCACAACCTAGAAGGGTTACACCACAACAATTGGAAGAAAAAAGAGAAAAAGGGCTTTGTTACAATTGTGATAGAAAATGCACTAAAGGTCATAAGTGTGCTGAGAAGAAATTATTTTACATAGATTATGAAGACGAGGAAGAAAAGGATCAAGAAACATCAAAAGAAGAGGATATCTGCCAGGACCCCACCCTAGAGAAAGAAGAAATGAATCAGACCATATCTTGTAAAGCATTGCAAGAATTACCACTCCTCAAACTCTCAAGATAGAAGGACATATCAAGAAGAAAAAGGTGCAAGAAGTGAAAGATCACATCAAGAAAGAAGAAATGAATCCAACCATATCTTGTAATTCATTGGTCGAAATTACCACTCCTCAAACTATCAAGATAGAAGGACATATCAAGAAGAAAAATGTTCAAGAAGTGAAAGATCACATCGAGCATCAAGAAATGAATCCGACCATATCTTGTAAAGGATTGGAAGAAATTACAACTCCTCAAACTCTAGAGATAGAAGAACATATCAAGAAGAAAAAGGTTTAAGCAGTGAAAGATCACATCAAGCATCAAAAATGAATCTGACCATATCTTGTAAAGGATTGGAAGAAATTACAACTCCTCAAACTCTAGAGATAGAAGAACATATCAAGAAGAAAAAGGTTTAAGCAGTGAAAGATCACATCAAGCATCAACAACAAGTTCTCCAACTTTTAAAGGATAATGCTACTTTGGTGCAAAATCAAATGAAACAACAGGTAGATCCACATCGTAGTAAAAAATGTTTTGATTGGGTATTTTTACTACTACATATCAAGCAAGCTATTTATGAGAAGGAAATGTTGGCAATACTACATGCACTTAAAAAATGGCGACCTTACCGAAGGGGACAACTCTTCAAGGATGAGAATGTGGAAGCATTGTTTTGTGCTATTTCTATTATCCGACCAGCTTGGATAAACGAAGCAAGGGATGAATGGAAGAGGGACGAAGAAGTATGGCCACTTATTCAAAAGTCTCAAAAGATCCTAATTCAAACAATATTGCCAGAAATTGAAGAGGAAGGAAAAATCATATTGGAACCTGGAGCAGTCACAGAAACAAGAACCTGGCAGCTACGAAATCGATCAATTTCAGAGTATCTCATCAAGTGGAAGAACTTACCCATTGAAGATTCCACATGGGAGGACAAGAATTTTATACA
>APFE030943674.1:0-10546 GCA_000404065.3 Pinus taeda | reverse complement strand
CATAAAATTAAAAATTATAAGAGAAGCCATCTAATAGTTCTAGGGATGATAATATTAAGAACTTAATGATAAGGTGTTATTAAAAAAAATAGAACGAGAGTCCAAAAACTAAAAACAAGATGGTCAAGAACATGACCAAAAATTAACCAAAGGAGAAACGAGGAGGATGGAGAAGGATACAGGATAAAAAAGGGGACAAAAACGGGGAAACCTAGAAAGCTAGAAAAGGTCAAACAAGGGAGGACAAGGAGGGAGGGTAAGGCTAGACTAGGAAGAAAGGGCAGGATCCAACAACTACTAATCTTCCAGCAGTCATCTCTATTGAGATTATTTGGCCTCCTTACAATTTCAATGGCTTCCCTGAATTTACTGTGATGGAACTGCACAACCTTGGCAATAACCATGGCCTCCTCAATACAAACCTGATGCTTGGTCTTTTCCGCATGCTCTACTAATATTGAAGACTAGGTTCTCTCGTGCCTTAGGTCAGCTGCATGTTCATTGATCCTTCGATGGATGGAGCGTCCTGTTTCCCGATATAAGGGGTCCCACAAGAACAAGGAAACATGTAGACACCCTTCATTTCCTTAGGGTCAAAAAGATCCTTCACCAATCGGAGGGATTTACGAATGGTGTTGAGGGGCCTAAAAGTTGAGGGAATATTATACTTCTTAAGAATCCGAGAAATCTTGTCTGTGGTTCCCTGGAGATAGGGAAGATGAACACCTAGGGGATGCTCTTTGGGTTCTTTTTTAATAATAGAATTCTTGGAGGCTTTAGACCAAGGCGCCTACTATAGTCATTCTCCATAAAGACATTAAAAATATAAAGAGGTTTATGGAGTAAATATATAAAAAAAAAAAAAAACAATATATATAATATATATATATTATATATATATATATTATATATAATATTATAATATATATATTTACCATAAGTACCTCTTGTTTTTTATATTCTTATTATTTACCATAACCCTCTTTATTTTTAAATTATATTGTGTTTATACATAATAATAATAATTAAATTGATTTTTAAATAGGCCAATATTAAATTATAAATGTTAAATGTTAAACATTATGTTTACATTTACATTTACGTATTTATGTTTACTTTTTATGTGAGATCTACCCCATATTGGGTTGTAGTTACGTGATATCTACCCCATAATGGGTTGTAGTTACGTGTTTATGTTTACTTTTTAGGTGAGATCTACCCCCATACGTGTTTATGTGTTTACCTATTTATGTAGTTACGTGTTTATGTTTACTTTTTAGGTGAGATCTACCCCTATACGTGTTTATGTTTACTTTTACGTGAGATCTACCCCCATAAGTGTTTATGTGTTTACGTGTTTATGTTTACTTTTACGTGAGATATACCCCCACAGGTGTTTATGTGTTTACGTGTTTATGTTTACCTTTTATGTGAGATCTACCCCCATATCTCGGCTCAAACATTATGTTTACATTTACGTGTTTATGTTTACTTTTTAGGTGAGATCTACCCCATACGTGTTTACTTTTACATGAGATCTACACCCATAGGTGTTTATGTTTACTTTTTACGTGAGATCTACCCCCATATCTCAGGCTCAAACATTATGTTTACATTTACATTTACATGTTTACGTGTTTATTTGTTTATGTTTTTACTGCCTCGTATTGGGTTGCCCAAAAATATTAGTAAAAATCATTGAAAGTGTTGAAAAGAGGTGAGCTACATGCAATCTCTTGGTTAAATCATTAGGAGGGTAATAAAGGAAAAGCTTTAACTTATAAATATAGTTAAAAAGCAATATCAAAATTAAGTTTAAAAGTAAAATATAAAATGATAAAGATTGAAAATAAAAATAAAAAAAATAAAGTTGAATCATTACAATAAATCATTAACCACAAATAAAAAGATAATTATCTTCAATTACTTTTCACACAAAAAATAAAATAAATACAGCAAAGCTAAGAGCAAATTCAGTGTGAGACAAAATGTTAAGCAAACCCCTAACTCCAAAGAATATGTGAAATATGTAAAAGAAGAATGAGGATGATGAAAAGTAATTCTCTTATACTACCCAACTTACAAAGGCATTAAATCTCCTCTTTATACTACCCAACTTAGAAAGACATTAAATCTACTTTTTAAAACATTTGCACTCAAATCAAACTCCATAAATGGTTAAATTTAAAATAAATAAATTTATCCAAGTTATTGCATTGAGAAAGGTACTTTATAGGCAAATGTGAGGAGATGTTGTAGTGAAGTATTCGATAATAAAATAATAATAAAAACTTAATATTGAAAACTTAATAAAATGGGAAAGAAAGATAGAGATTTATTCTTTTTTATAAATAAGTTTTTTAATTCAGCATACAAAGGAGATATGATTTTTTTTTTATGTTTATATGGAGTTGATATATAACATTTAAAACGATATTAATAACAAAAAACAATGTAAACATATATGAAGATGGAAAAAAATACTAGTAACAAAAATATATTTTAATGTAAATAATATGGACTATAAATAAAATTTTTCAATATCAATGTTGAGTAAAATATTTCGTTATCATCTATGTTTATATTATATAAACAATTGAAAATAAAAAAAGTTTTTATGGTTGAAACATTTTTATTGATATGTTACACAAAATAAAAGCTCGTGTAAAATCTTTTCATCGCTTAATATAAGAGTTTTCATGCATGAAACATAACACATAACCCAATTAAATTAAATATCAAAGATCAAATATCAAAATTGCAATTTTTTTAATTTTTTACAACCAAAAATATATTAATTAATAATAATATAAAAACACTACTTTTTTTTTATTTAATTATTAATTTATTTCAATATAATTTTATATAATCAATTTTAATACTCACTGTTCACTCTTAATAATTCATTAATTATAAGATAATATTGTTAATTCGTATTTTTAACTTCTTTTAATGATTTTTTTATTTCATATCACATACTTTCAATTCAAATATTATATTAATATTTAATATTATTTTATTTAAGAATAATGTTTATTTATTTTAATATTTAAATAATATTATATTTATAACGTTAATAAATTATCACTATACAAGTTGAACATTTAATAATTAATTTAATTATTAAGAATAATAAATGTTAAATTCGTATTTTTCACTTCTTTTAGTTTTTTATTCATATAAAACTAACTTCAATTCAAAATTAATTTACATATTTAATAATATTTTATTTAAATAATATTTTTATTTTATATTTTTAAATATTGTATTTATAAGTTATAAATTATCACTATACAATGTGACATTAAAATAAATTAATATTTTTATAAAGTGTTAAAATGTTAAAATTAAAAAAATAAATATCAAGATGACTAGCTTTGGCTTGAGTAGCCACTTTTTAATGGTTTTGATGTAATTTTTTTATCATTATTTTTGTTAAGTAATGTAAGTCTTAAGGTGACTAGCATATTTAATCTATGGCTTGAGTAGCCACTACCCAATGGCTTTTAAGCCACCAAAATCACCACTGATGGCAACTAGCCTAAGTCACACCAACTCTTAGCATTTGCCTAAGGTCGTGACCATTTAAGTGCGTAGTTTTTTAAGAAAGCACCATGTCACCATCTATTATATGCCTCTTGAGCAACTCTTTTATCATTATTATTAGTATAATAATAGTATTATTAACTCAACTTAAATCTATCTTAATTCCAAATTTATCAAGTGCCAAGAGATCAAATTTCTTAAGATGCAAACTTTTTTTAGTATAAAACTAAAAAAAACTTAAATTTTAAAAATGATCTTCTCAATATTTAAATCCAAAACAAAAATGGCTTGATACCAATTCATAATATTAGAAATAGTTTTAAATATATTAAAAATACTTATAAATATTTGTAACAGCTACACTATAAACTCTATATAAATCTTTAAAAAATACACGACATTAATAAAAATAAAATTCTTATATTAAAACCATAGGCCCTAACCATTCGGCGGTAGATACATATACATATCAAAATTTATCGATTCACGGTGAAATACGGATGACTTAATTTCTATTCACATTTTTCGAATAAGAATAAATGTACATTTCATGTACAGGTGAGGAGATCTAACTGGGGATCCTCCAGGCTTACTATACGCATTTATCCATGGTGTACCTTGCTGTATTGGCACTCGTCCTTAGCAACACGCGGCATGCAATTGTTATTTGGGTCAGTACTCTCGTTTAATCATGCCATCTGTTCTGACTTTTCACCGTTGATCTCAAGTCCTCGATCTAATGACGAGGGATGGGTAGGGTTTATCCTTCTAACTGATTCTTCGAGCCCGAACCCTAAAGGTCTCATTGTTGTAGTTACTCCTTTGTCTTCTGTTGCTCTACAATGTGAATCCACCCACCAGTTACAGTATGCTCCAATAGTTGAAACTGTGAAGGCTAGTGAACCCACAAAATAGGTATGCGTTACAGTGGAACAAAAATGTTCAACTTTCATTGCTCGAGCTTGAAGTTTTGTTCTTGTTTAATGTTCCGCTTTAAACCTATTCTAATGTCTTTCACCGTTATGCAGGAATGGCCCATGAAGCTTTGGCGATGGCGGAAGGCAAGAAGCAGCAAGGGTCATCCAAACTAGGTATGCTTCCACGGTGAGAAATTTAGGGCGGGGGCCTTATCTTAGCCTCTGACTATAACATACCCCGGTAACCTCACATGTAAAAGCAGGGAGTTCGAATTTTTTTATACAAATTACCCTCAAGTAATTATCCAAATCATAACTCCACATTCCTCATCAACCATTAGATATATTGTTCATTAGTACATAAAGTAAACTGCAATAAAGGATGGTAAGTTGCATAACCATTAACAACCATTGATGTAGTGTAATAACATAAACTGTCTTATGGACTTTGCATCCATTTCCTGATTTCCTTAGCCATATTACTTAAACACATACTTGGACATTATGATTATCACATCAAATAAAGAATCATCATCATCAAGGATTCAACATCTTCAAACTGACACAAAAGGCAATCACACCATTGAACACTGATATACCCTGGAAACCCCGTAGGGTGAAAACCAGTAAACATTTAATCTTATTAGTAAATGCTCGTGAGGGATTTCACCCCTCACTCAATGGCTTATAAGGGATTCCATCCCTTAACCGTTGTTATAAAATTATTACAATGAATTATCATTAAGTTGTCACATAACTAGCTAAAAGCTAATACATTTTCCATGAAACCCTTTACTTATATACCGCCACATGCAACATTCCTTGTGGCATGATTGTTCTAGCAATGTACGATCCCGCAGCTCGTACTCATCTGCATGGACCATTAATCCTTTTCCTACCACAACGTTAAATATAATCTATGCCTTGCACAAGTAATCCAACTTCACCTACCCATGTTATCATTATCAACATTGACATCATGATTACAGTTATAAATAATCATATTAACTAGAATTTCCCTTCGCATAAGCACATATTCTTAAAGGAAAAAACACTAAGGTATTCCTTTGAAGGGACTAACTAAAACATCAGTTATAATATTCTTACATGAAAATTTACATAAAATTTATTAAAGATCTAGTCCTTTAGCTATTACTTTTGATGCATGCAAATATATAAAGCAATCTCACACAACCTGTAGCCTTTTCCCGCATGCGAATATATATCCTTTCTAATGAAAGCTAACACAAATCTCGTGTGCATACACATCTCATTCAACAAGAAACTAAGATAATAGTTATGTTAGCATAAAAGTAATCACATATCATTTTCCTAAAGATAATGACTCAATAGTTATTCAATCCATACAAAGAATATATCTCTATAACACATTGACTATACTTTGTGCATACAATAGCTTATCATAATAGCCCTTCTTAATGTATGCAACACATATTCCCTTCACTAGAATACTACCATCATTTCATGTAACAAATCACATGCTTCTTTCTCAAAGGAAGTCATTATAACCTCAACTCTCTATCTTCCTATATGTAAGTCTCTCATGCTTCCCTTTCAAGAAATTATTATAGATACCCATCTTTATACTTAAAAATCAAGAAACATTAACAATGTTAACTTAACCCTTTATGCACCAAAATCAAGAAATCGATCCAACTCATCTAGCAAGACAATATTTTCAAGAGATTAATATTTCCAAGAATGTTAACATCAATTATCCTTATTTACAAGAAAGTCAACATAATACTTTCCGTACGTACACACCAAATCATATTCCCAATGTCACAATAGCTACCCTTATGTGCATGCAACATGTGTCTTTCCTAACACAATTACTTTTACTTCAATGCACAAAATCTTTTCATGAAACAAGTATGGATTCTTGTTCTTGCATGAACACTATTCATATTTGTCTTTTATGCAAAGAATTTTTATCTTTTTTTTTTCAAGAGATCTCTCATAAAGTCATTATTTTCATACATGAAGAATGCACTCTTTTTCTAAAAATAAAACTATATTTATGTGTATAGAAAACATACATTTTCTTCAAGAAAGTTAGAATGACTATCTATGTGCCTAGAAGCACATCATTTGCTATTTCTATCATGCATGCAATGCATAGCTATTTCACAAGAACTTCAAAATCAGCCAGTATCCCAATGCAATAAAGCATGTATCCCTTTTCAATAAAATCCAACTTAACTTCTATTTCTTTTATATGCACTCTCTTTTCCATAAATGCAATAACTATTGTTTGAATATGTGTTCTCCTTACCCAAAATAACTATTTCTATGAGCAAAATAAACATATATTCATTTCAAATACTAACACAAACTCCTATATTTTCCAAGATTTGTCATAGATATTTATCTCTTCAGTGGCTCACTCCATGCTTCCACTGCATGTTTCCATCACCTGTTGAAGTTAATATTGGTATCTCTGTGACATCCATGTCGAAAAATATAAAGGTGACGTGATTGTCTAATTTTTAGACTACTGGCCACTATACTATTGATGTCATTAAGGGTTGGTCCTAAACGTGTGGCTGTTAGAATAGTTGATAAACTTGTTGTATAGCAAGATTGCAGAATTCCAATAACAAAGAACCATGTCACAACACTATGTGCCCCATTCCGATCCGGATATCATCCTCATTGGTGAACTAAGTTATAAATTTTAACCTTAATATGCTTCCCTATGGGTTTCTAGGCTGCTCTTCGAAGAGCCAAATGTTTCGGCGCTCCAATATATGGATCATTGCACTGGTTATCTGGATCGTCTACAGGCCTCATGAGCCCAGCTTTGCAATGAGCTCAGTGTAGATCCCCAAATTCAATGTCACCAAAGATTCCCACCTCAACTACGAGTTCGTACTGCAAGTACATGCAAGGAATCCGAACAAGAAGGTAAGCTTTTATTACGATCCTTTTTCTGTGAAAATTTCCTCGGGTGACGTAGATCTGGTAGATGGCTCCATCCCTGGTTTCTTCCATGGGACCAAGAACACCACAGTCCATCTTAAGAGTCAAAACCTAGCCCTTAGATCCTCCGATTCCAAGAATCTGAAATCCGCACAGTCAAAGGGAAAGTCAAGCTAGACCTGGATTTGCAGACTAATGTGAGAGTGAGGATGGGGAAATGGAAGTCTCATAAAGTCAAAGTAGACATCAAGAGCAAAGGAGTTGTTGCTGCCATTTCGAGGAAGCTTCCACCGTTGCTAGTTCTCATACTCCATCCAAGCTTAAGCCACCCTCACCAGAAGTATGGACTCGCTTCCCCCTCCTCTCGTTGCTATGAGGCAACCTGATTCAAACCAAACGTGTAACCATTTTCTTCCCTCCCATTCGCCATTACGTGGGAGACTTTCCTTGTTTCTTACCTAGGATTCCCATTCAGTTTCACAACTACCAAGAATTAGTTTAATAACTAATTCGTAACTTTTGTTGGACACCTAATCCTAATGGGTTAGTGTGGAAGCCGAACTGACTAAGTAGTCCAAGGGACCTTGGGATGTGAATCCCAACGGTCACCATATTGTACTATAAATGTACATCTATTGTTAATAAAAAAGCATTGCAAGCTTTATCTTTCATATCCTCTATCGTTCACCATGTCTGTTTAACATGGTATCAGAGCAGGCGATATCCTGCCCTGCTGATATTTGAACCATTTGTTTTATGGTTTCTGCCATTACTTATGAATATTTCATCAGCTAAAATTTAGCTGCCACCTGACCAGCACTGCCTGCCTTCTGCTCCTCTGTCCGCTGCATGAAGAGAAACGCTGCATGAAAAGAAATGCTGCATGACAAGAAACGCTGCCTGACAAGAACGCCTGAAGGAAAGGAAACGCCTGATGACAAAGAACGCCTGAAGGTTTTGTACCGTATCTGCTCTTTCCACTACTGTTCTGGTATTAGAAACGCTGTCCTTCATGGTCATTTCGTTGTTTGATATATGCAGATGTGTATTGATTAAGTTAGTTAATTGTGCTCTTTAAATAAAAATATTCTGGCGTCTTATATTAAATTGTTGAAAGAGCAAGGCGATAAATTGTATTATAGCATCGGCTTTGTCAAAGTGTGCCTGCACATACTTCCAGTGAGCAGCAGCAAAATACTGTGGCTGCAGAATCTAGTTCTATTGATCCTACATTCCTAGAGGCTCTTCCTGAAGAGTTAAGAACAGAGGTGCTTGCTTCCCAGCAAAATCAGGTGGCACAACCTACAAATAGTCAACCACCAGCTGCTGAAGAGATTGATCCTAAATTCCTTGCTGCTCTCCCTCCAGATATACGAGCAGAAGTTCTTGCACAACAACGAGCACAGAGATTGCTTCAATCTCATCGGTTTGATGGACAACCTGTTGATATGGATAGTGCTTCAATACTAGCCACGTTCCCTCCTGAACTTCGTCCTGAGGTTTTGTTGACATCCTCAGATGCCGTGCTGGCTAATTTACCTGAGGCACTTGTTACTGAGGCTCATAGGTTGCGTCGAAGCAACAGACTACAGGTGCTGTTCACCATGACCTTGAGATGCAAGATGAACGCAATGAGCGAGTCATGTGTGATGTTGAAGCTGTGAACCAAGATAGTAGTGGTAGTGGTGCAACATTAGGTGAAAGCCTTCGCAGCTTGGAGGTGGCAGTTTTTGTTATGGTTTGCTTCAGTGGGAGGCAGGTTACCCATTAAGAAACGTTGTTGATATCTGTACTAAAAACAGTGTATACGAGCGGATATGTATTGAGCGGATATGAAACGATGTTCTTGGTCTGTTATTTATCTTTCATCTGCTATCAAAGCCTGAGATACAAGCTATCATTTCATTTCCACCATGAAAGCTTGAGTGGAGAGCAATAAGATTGTGGAAGGGCACCACAGGTCCTTTTTCTCTGTGACTGTTCCTTCAAGAAACCAAACAAGTTTCGTTTGCCTCTTTGTCATCTCTTCAACTGTTGACGCCATTGTTGACTAAATCTATAGCAAGGAGTTTGGGACTCTTCGCGAGTTTATTGGTAGTATTTGCGAGTCGGTCTTTTCCATGAGTTGAGAACTGATCAAAATTATCAGTGTATCCTTTGTTGCAGATATAAGTATACAAGTTACTAGAAGAGGAAAGAAAATATACCATATTTTTATTCCAAAATTGGCGATACCAAAAAAAAACATTAATGATTCAGAATTGAATTTACGCCACATTTACTGCATTCAGATACATAGTTTAGATTGTCGAAGATTAATTCAAAAATTCAAATTCAATATGAGTATATGAATGCACCTTAAATGGCATGAATTTGAATCTGAATTATTTGTCTCGTTGGGTAAGTCCATTCTTGACAAGACCTGGTGGTGCAGAATATTAAATTTCCCAGTGCTGATGATGTGGTGAGCATAATGGACTGATGTCTGTCATAGTCGAAAATAAAATGTCTAAAGAATTCAGGGATATGTCTGTGCTGATATAAGCAGTGTGTGGATTGCGAGGTGGATGTTAGAAAAGAATATTTGTTGGCATGGGAGGTGTTAGCGCTTGGAATTCACCTAGGCTGAGATAGACAAACTCTCAAGGCTACATCAAACCATTTCACCTCGTAGCTAGCCCTACGAGGTATGAGAAGGCTCTCTCGGGTCAGATTCGGTAGATCTTTCAATATGATAAGCTGACCAATTAGGATCAAAGATATTAGGCTAGTAAATTGATAAGGGGGGTTGATTTAAAGATTTTTGGGTTTTTGGTGGCAATTGGAGGGAGTGCAATTCAGGGTGCGGGGATTGAGCACAGTTTTTTGTAGGGGGATCTTTGGGGCAAGGTAGGAGTGAGCGCTGATGCCTTAATCTGAGATGGATGATCAGGGATGATAGAGAAGGAGCTAAAGAGGGCAAACAAGCATTTGAATCCTCTCTAGATAGCAGAAAACATAAATTTCGAACAAACTAAAAAGCTGAGCATGTCAAAGCATGTATTCAAACTTTACCACTTCATCTGTCCAAATAGAAGCAAAAGAGAGATGTAGAATACATAAACAAACTTACAAGAACATGTAGAGAAAACACCATCAAC
>APFE030943673.1:381323-394575 GCA_000404065.3 Pinus taeda | reverse complement strand
AAAACTGCTAAAAATAGTAAATTGTGCTATAATTAAGGAAACTGAAAAAAACTGCACGAAGCACTTAGAGGGGATCCAAGTCGAATTAGCGGGTGGCCACCAATATCCACTTGGATCATGTTGACCATTGTTCCTTCCTTGGTTTTGACATATACATACTCAATGCTCTCATTGCATGTGCAATGTCTGGTCTAGTACAAACCATTGCACACATCAAACTTCCAACCAAAATGGCATAGGAAACATAGGACATGTCCTATTCCTCTTCCTATGTCTTGGGACATTGTTCTACAGATAACTTTACACCTACAGAAATAGGGACCTTCACCAGTTTACATACTTGCTTATTAAACTTCTACAATATTGTCTTAGCATGTTTACTCTAATTTAACTAAAGTTTCATGTTTACCAAATATATTTTAGTTTCCATGCCCAAAATGAAATTTTGCAAACCAAGCCCACGGGGGGCAACTCAATTGGTTATCACTTTGCTAAGAAGTATTATGTAACCCATGAGATTCAAAGTTCAAATCCTTGTGGGTCAAATTAACAAAAATAAATAAATTTGTTGAACTAAAATCCTTCATGTCAGATTTAGAGGATGGATGAGTTTTCACTTCTTGGATGATTTCCATGTAATTTTCGATCAACAACAAATCATTCACATACAAGACCAAATAAATAAGATGATCACAAACTAATTTGAAATACACATAGTGATCCACTTTGCTCCTTGTGAAGCTAAGTCCCAATATATAAGTATCAATTTTTTGATACCACATCCTTGGTGATTGCTTTAACTCATAAAGGGGTTTTTTCAGTGTGCATATCAACTCCTCCTTTCCCTTCACTGCAAAGCATTCTGGTTGCTCCATGTATATATTTTTTTCTAGATCCCCATGTAGGAATGTTGTATTCATGTCCATTTATTTTACTTCAAATCAAAAGAAACGACAACAATAAAGATAAAAATAAAAATAAAAATAATTCAACTTGGCAACAAGAGAGAAGATCTCATCAAAGTCAATTCCCTTTACCCTGGAATAACCTTTTTCTACTAATTAAGATTTGTATTTCTCCACTTTGGATTTTTCATTAAACTTCTTCTTAAACACCCATTTGCTTCCAATGGGATTTCTTCTAGCCAACAAATCCACTAGATCTCATGCCTATTTTTGTCTAAGGTTGTTATTTCCTCAATCAGGGCCTTTTTTCTAGAGTTTTCCATACTATGAATCCACTACCTCCCTAATAGTTCTAGGATCATCATCAAGAATACACAAAACAAAATTTGAACATAAATCAGGTGGAGTGTGCCTTTATTCCTTCTTTCCAAAACTAATCTCCTCAATACTAGAGTATGTGGTTCTTCTTCTTCTCATTGATGTTATTCTGTAGAGTCTGGTTCATCATCATGTAATTAAAACTCTATTTTTCCTAGTGTTTTCTCCACAGTTGGGACTTCCTCTTTGACAACATATTTTATTTCTATAAATACCACATCTTGATTATACACAACCTTCTTAGTTTCTACATTTAAACCTTATAACCTTTCAAACCATCTTTATATCCAATAAAGATACACTTTTCAATTGCCTTATCAAGATTTCTCATGTTCTCCTTTGAAACATGAACATAAGCTTCAAAGACAAATACCCTAATATATTTAAGATAGGGTTTCTTACTAGGCCATACCTCATGTAGAGTCATGTCATCCAATGTTGATGAGGTGATCTATTTACCCAGTAACACACAATGTACATTTCCTTTACCCATAATTAGTATCCTAATGTGACACCAATGAGCATGCTCCTTTACATCCTATTCATCCTTTTTTCAACCCCATTCTTGTTGAGGCGTGTATGGAGTAGTCTTTTTCCTTTATATACCACACTTCTTACAGAACTCCAAAAAAATTCCAACAAAATTATCCACCATTATCTATCCTAACCACTTATTTTTCTTCTCAGTTTGATTTTCAACAAGAGCCTTAAACTCTTTGAGTTTTCAAAGACTTAAGATTTCATCCTGAGGAAATAAATCCATGTATTCCTCAAGAACTCATCTATAAATGAGACATAGTACACAAAGTTACCCATTGATGGAACCGACACAAGTCCAAACACATCATTGTTGAATAACGTTGTCATTGACACAAACATTAGTATTTGAATGCTCTTAATATGTGTTAGTGGATTGTATTAATTGGAAGCTCCAATGGACAAGAAGCCCTCAAATGAAGAAAAGGAAGCAAGCCCTTGTGGCATGGCCATGATACTTTGTTTTTATCAGGAAAATGAATGGGGAGATCAATGAATCTATAGGAAATATGATAATAGGATGATAGTACTCATCATGCCATTTCTAACGGTAGGTGGCATGGCACATAAATCCTCATGGTCAAGCAGATATGCCTTGTCAAATTTGGAGCCCCATAATGTGGTCAAGATGCCCCAAATGAGATGCTAAAAGAAACCTTTGAATTGTTAAATTTATATTCAAGAAAATTTTAATTAAATTGTCATATGGGTCTTGGGTTGACCAATCAACCCTCAAAATGAGGTATATTCTAACCCAAATCAAATTCCAAAGAAGGATTAAAGTCGACTATAAATTTTTTTATTATTTTTGAAAATAATATAAAATGGTGATTAGTTCGGCTTAGTTAGAATGTGAATTTGAAAATTTAAATTATTGATTTTTGGATCAGGTTGGCTCCATGCATTAGGGAATGTTGACCCCCTTTTATGCCCCCTCTTTCCACTATAAATTGAGGGTATAGTTCTCTCGTAAGGGAATTAATTAACTCACATTATATTATCTTTCTCACTTTGAAATATATCTAAGCCAAGGCAACATGATTATTCAAAGGAGGGCAAATTTTATGAAGTGGTTTTGTGCTTAAATGGCTTATCCTTTTCTGATGCTTTTTGTGGATATTTGGGCATATTTGGTTATCCTTATTGGTGCATCTCGCTAGTGTAAATCATATGTTTTTGGCATGTTATAGTACTGGTTGGATGTGCATAATCTAGTCAAGAATAAAGGTTGAGTCTAAGGCCTTCCTTTAAGCATTTCGGCCCTATTCTACAATTACAATGAGGTTGTTCTAGGGCTCATTCTGAGGCACTATTTTGCGCAATTCCTAAGGCTACCTATGGTGTTTTTCGGCCCCCTCCTAAGGACTATTGTGACCCTGCTCTTGAGACTATTTTCGCACCTGTTTTAGGGAAATCTAAGGCTCTTTTGGCCTTATCTATGTAGAAGGGAATTTTCTGAGGCATATCTAAAACCAATTTTAAGGTCTTATTGGATCTGATTTAGGACTATTTCAAGGGGTAATTGAGGCCAGACAAGAGGCATGATTTCACTATTTGTGGTAGTCCTACGAATGGTTTTGAAAAATAATTTTGGCATGCCCTAAGGGCTCTATTGAGGATATTATTTCAAACTGTTAAAGCAAGTTTGAGGAGTTGATTGAGCTCAAGAAGGAAGTTTTTAGGCTGTGAATTATTGGACTATAATTGAACCTGTTTTTGGGTAATACAAGGCTTGATCTAGGGCCTGTTTGTCAGGAAGAATAAGCCCTAGCTTAAGTCGTATTCATACAACCAAGATTGAAGATCATCCAAACCTGATTTCATAAATCATCAAAGTTTGTGTAAAGGTTGATCTAGACTAAGTTACTAGTACTGAGCTCATTTAAAGTAATATTCATTGAAGCACTTGTGATCAAGGATATGTTGTATCTCTTGTTGTTCTCTTGAGAAACCCATGTGAGGAAACAATGCATTGAACAAAAGATACATTTGAGGTATGGATTTCACTCTCAATTCTATTATGTGATATGAATTAATAAGTTCTAGTATAAGAGAATTTAAAACCATGATCAAACTTATGATAATACAAAGAGTATATTGTATATAAGTAGGGATAGAACTAAAGTGTTTTGATAGTGATCATTATGTAGTAGAGCTAATGAATACTTGTTGTTGAAGAATTCTAGAGGGTTTACATTGTAGAATTGTCATGCATTTGATGCTAAATCCTTATATTGTTGTACAAATTTAACTAAGTTTGAGATATGAGAACATTGTCTTATCTCTTATTGCCATGAGCATGGTATTTCCCTAAAGATATTATTGTTAGCAAAGTCTGGTAGTGAGTTTGTATAAAAAAGCATAATATTAGAGTTTTGATCTTACTTGCAAAGAAAGTGTCAGTCTGAGCCATTCAAGATGTATGGCTATGCTACAAAATAACTAATTGACATATCTATGTCTCCTAGTTCCATGTAGTGGTGTATGAGTTACACTCAAAACTAGCTTGAGTAAGACCTAGTATATATGAGTTTGATGATGTAACGAAGGGTTATGAACATGTTTTAAAAGTAAGTGTTGGTTAGAGCTTTTTCACTTAATGCATGGTAACTATTGATGCTAACCTAGTCTTATAATATTGAGAATTGTTAGCCTATTGTTATTACCATTTTTTTTCAACTAGGAATAATCCGGGCAGATCAACCCGAAGGGATCTACCTGCCAACTTATCTGCTTGGGCCTAACCCCAAGCGCATCGAGGAGATTTGACCCCGTGAGCTCCCAATTGGAAATATACTTAGCAACATGAACTTGACTAGGTGAGTTATCCCTTGGGGCTTCCCATTGCTATTATTGTTTCTAAGTCAGTGATCAAATTATTGTTGGTACGCATTGCTAGGCTTTGTTGAGCAGCACTGCTAAGGTTTTTGAGTATATGTTGATGATAAAGAATGTTGTTGTGGCATATTGCTATTAGGATTTAACAGTGACATATATATGTCTTGAGCAGAGTTGTTGATACATGATTTATTTTTGGAAGAGTTATTTATATAGGGTTTTCCAGTGAGAGTATAACGTTGAGTTACTGAGCTAAGTGAAAACAAAGAATTGATATTGTTGTTGATGACCTTCTGCCAATATTACAATCAACAAATTGTTTTGATATTTTTTATGTTGATATTGAGTATAGGTGGATCGAGTTTTAAAATATATGAAATGTGGTCAATTGCAGTGAATTGAAGGTCACATCCTTCAGGGAAATTGGTGGCTTGTTGCTCAGTGTGGCAAGGTGGTGCAAGGCAGAGATTGAAGTCTCCTTTAGGTAGGAGTTTGAGAACACTTCAAGGTGGTAGGGTGGTTTTAGGGAAAGTTGGAGCAACATTTTAGTTGGAGTTGATAAAACCAGGGTGTTGGAGCATCCTTTCAATTGGAAATGATAAAACCAGGGTGTTGGTGCATCCTTTTAGATGGAGCTGATAAATATGGGGGTTGGAGCCTCCTTCCAGTTGTTGTTGGAGAATCTTGGAAGTTGGAGTTCATGTTGATGTAATCTTTAAGACTTGTATTAAAAATATTCGATGGTTTTTCTCCATGAAGGGTTTCCACCTAAAAATTTCTTGTGTATTGTTTTTTATGTTATGCATTATTGAATGATGTTGTTATTTTTTTATTGTTTACATGATATGATTAAAATTGTTAAAAAGTGCCTAGTACTAATTGATGAGCCTCAGTATTGTAACAAGAATGTTGCAACTCCCAAGGCTACCAAATTTAATTATCAACCCGGGGTTCGTACAAACTTAAGAGGTATCGACACTATATGTGTAGCATACAAGTGTCCTTCCTTTGCTATCATGAGAGAAAAAAAATGTTGCCTATTTGCAGGAATGAAAGATTGAATTTAAAAATGCTTGTAAAGTAACATGAAATCCTCTATCTATTTATTAGCAAACTTTGCTTGCAAAAGAACCCTATTTTAACCCTATTTGTCACATGTGATGTTTTAACTAATCTAAGCATGAAATTTGATCTAGAGAGTACTAATTGATGTGTGCATATGTAAATATAAAAGAACTCATTTTTTTAATCTTTTTACTTTATAAATGTAAATGCTAATCTTTCCTTGATCTTTGGCAGGGGAGACAGGTGTGGAGGAAGAGGGATACATGATTTTGATGGCTTGGAGGTCAAGTAGGGGTCTAATCCCAGCTTCAATGATGATTTTTCTCAATTCGGGCTCAAAACGGGCTGCTATAGGATTTCTTACAGGATGTACTAGTTCTCCTATAGGATCCCCTAGTTCTCCTACAAGATCCCCTGTTTTACTACAATATGTTACATAATTACTATACGAAATTATAATTCATTGAATGACCAAGAAAATCAAATCCAACTTGGATGGGGAAAATTTTGTTATTGACTAGGATGTCAGGTCTCCATTCCAAGTAGAATCACTCAAAAATACCTTTGTTAACCCATGCTAAAAAAATAGTAGAAAATTACTAGTCTAAAAAACAGAAATTTGAGAACTAGTGAGCTAATAAATCCATCAAATGTCTAACCTAATCAAGTGCAAATGCAATGGGGTAAATTTTGTTATGAAATAGAATGTTTTTGTGATCTAATAAAAGTGGAATCAACTTGATTGAAGCTCATTAGCATGCTCTAAAAAATAGTAGAAATTTACTGCTAGTTGCCACAAAGGAGTTCTAGAAATCTAGATTTGGGAATAAGAAGACTAGTCCAAGTAGCTCAATGATTACTATGACCTTCCAAATATTTTCCAAGGATGAAATGATGCTTGTGATCCTGCAAAAGAACTTACATCAACCATTTAACCCAATCCTACAACAAGAAATCATTAATACTAAATGCAGAAGTAGAAAGAAATAAAAACAAGAGATGTGTGTGAATAAGAAGTTAAAAGAAGGAAAGAAAATGATACAAAAGGGCTCTGAGGCTCCTAGGATGGCCAAGCCCAAGGAAACTCAGAGACCTATGGAGGAGAACAAGATTTAGAAGCTGAACATGACACCAATCTTCATTATTTTCATTAATACAATTACATCCCTGTAAGAAAATACAATGGAGTTGCAGAAATACGAGTTATTTCCACAAGAACACTAATGAAAATCTATCCCTAAAGGAAAACTCGACTTGGTACTTATACAAAATGATTAGGAATCATTCCCCATGAAAGGAGGAAGCTTTCCCCACCAGAATCCCTTGATTAGTGGATTTGGTTCCCAATACTATGAATCTGCATTAAATGGCAGGGAAAAGCTTGAGAATGATGGGTGAATGGCGGAAATAGATGAGAGTGATGGATTGGCATGGCCTTGGCCTTGTTGGAGAATTTGAGCAAAGGAGGAGAAAGTCAAAATTTGACTTCTTTTGACTAGGTTTGACCTATTTTTTCTTTCTTTGGTGGCAACTTGTTTTTGTTCCTTGTAGATGTTGGAGAGCACCTACATTCATCAAAGAGATACATGGAGCAATGATCTTTTATTTTTCCTTTCTTTTTTCTAGGCCTACTAGCCACCTCAATGAGGTTTTCAACTAGTAGGTCTGCCTAGGCGCCTCAAAGGAGGTTTTCACCTAGGATTTTTTTTTTTTCCCAACCCATTGACAACTTATGGAGGTTTTCAATCAATGAGCCAATCTGAGGCACCTCAAAGGAGGTTTTCACCTGAGATTTTTATTTTTTTCTCTTATTTTTAATTTTTTTTATTTTACCCTACCCTACTTGGAAAACAAAATCACTTTCAAGTATAATAATACTTCCAATGGAGCCATGTGCACATCAAGATGACAGACAAAATGATGTGTAGGCTTGAAATGTATGCTTTGACATGTACCTGGATTTCAGAGACCAAATGATTTGACTTTGAAATGATTAAGCATAGTTGAAGAAGAGTGTGATGCTCCATCTTGTTGATTTTCTAGAACCAAACCTTAATATAACTTTGATGTCCTTGATTTTATTGCTTATCTGGATCATTCTTCATGTCATCTTCTACCATGACCTTCAAATCTTCCTCTTTTGCTGATTTTCTCTTGAATACGTGGAGGATTTGATGTTAACCATGAGGGAGCTTTCTCGATCTCTAATTTTGTTGTCTGGTCTTCATCAAATGCAGCCCATGATCCTTTGGTATTCTCATTTACATCTTCTTCTTTTGGATGTTCTCCTTCAATGGCTTCAACAAAATCCGTTTTTTGTAATGTTCTCTCTGATCTTAGATGAATATCATTGAGATCAAGTGGAGATATTTGGAAGCGTTGTACCTCAGCATTGTAAGTGGGCTGAGCTACTTCAATGTGTGGGTTTGGAAATGGTGGTACAGGTAGTTGAGTGGGAGTGGATATTTGAGATGGATGTGGTTGGGGTTGTGGTTGTGGTGGAGATGAATGGTAGGGATAACATGGAGTTGGGTATGGAGGATATTGATGAAAATACTAAGGATTTTGTGGATGGCTCCCATAAGTTCCTTGCCAACCTTGTTGCCAAGATTGGTTTTTGGGTTGAGATGACCAATGTTGCCAAGGAAAGGGTGTGTTCCAATTACTTAGAGGTGGATGTGCATAACCTTGAGATTGTGAATTAGGCTCTTGCAACATACTAGGTTGACTAGGCTTCCATGGTCCCCTTGGAGCTACATAACATAGCTTCATTAGCAATTGACTTGCTCCATTGTCCTCTTGGTGAACTTCCTTCAACCTTTTGTAATGAGGAGAAACATTTAACATCATGTGATTCTGCATGAACAACACGAATATCAACATCTTCTTTTTCCTCATTTTGTATTCTTAACATTTCTACTTGTTCACTTAGATTGCTAAGAATTTCTATTTAGCTTGACTTACCGATCTTAATGTTGATTTACCTAATCTTGCCCTTCCTCTTGATATGTGTTTGCATGTTTTACAAATTTCTTCAAATGATAATTGGTATACATCACCTCTACTCATGAGATCAAGGAGATTGATCCATTCATCCCTAATTGTTCTAAGTAAGAGGGTTTTTAGTGCATCGGATCCTAAATGATGTAATTTTGCCCTCTTAACATTATAGATGAACATTTCTATTAGATCCTCTAGGCTCTCATCTTCTTTTTTATTCATTCTAAAGATTTCTTCTTTAAGATCATGATCTTTATATTTTTCTAGAATTATCTTTTGCATATCATTCCATGATCCTATTAAACTAGTCCCTAAACTCATGAACCATTTAAGAGCTCTATCCTTCAATGTTGCTGAAAACTATCTCAGTTTGAGTTTTTAATAAGTAACCATAAGATTTACAAACAATTTCAAATTCAAAGAGAAAGGTTTCCAGATCCTCTGACCTTAGACCATGAAATTTTGGAAGAAAACATGGACGGATGTTCTTCATATGCACACTATCATCAGTATCTTGAATGGGAAATCCGAGAGGATCATCCTCATTGTCATCATATCCATCCATTTATTCTACATTCTTTGTCATATTCTTCTTCTACCTGCAAAAGAAATGGTGATGTGGCTCTTACTACACCACGTGATCAAATGGGTGGGGTGGGTTGGTGTTGGATATTTTTTGTTTTTATGATTGAATGAAAACTATAATGTAATGCAGCTTTCTACTTTTGAAATTAAATATGCCTAATGCAAATATTTTTTGTTTTTTGCACAAAGTAAAAAGAAATGAATCAATTAGGGAAGAAAACAATGCATACTTTGACACCTCCCCAGTAACAGCGCCAAAAAGTGATGAGCCTCAGTATTGCAACAAGAATGCTGCAACTCCCAAGGCTACCAATTTTAATTATCAACCCAAGGTTCATACAAACTTAAGAGGTATCGACACTATATGTGCAGCATATAATGTGTCCTTCCTTTGTTGTCATGAGAGAAAAAAATACTGCCTATTTGCCGAAATGAAAGATTGAATTAAAAAATGCTTGTAAAGTAACATGAAATCCTCTATCTACTTATTAACACACTTTGCTTGCAAAAAAAACATATTTTAACCCTATTTGTCACATGTGATGTTTTAACTAATGTAAGCATGAAATATGAACTAGAGAGTACTAAATGTTGTTTGCATGTGTAAATATAAAAGAACTAATCTTTTTTAATCTTTTTACTTTATAAATGCAAATGTTAATCTTTCCTTGATCTTTGGCAGGGAAGATAGGTGTAAAGGAAGAGGGATACATGATTTTGATGGCTTGGAGGTCAAGTAGGGGCCTAATCCCAAATTCAGTGATGATTTTTCTCAATTTGGGCTCAAAAAATGCCGCTATAGGATTTCCTACATAATGTACTAGTTCTCCTATAGGATACCCTAGTTCTCCTACAGGATCCCCTATTTTACTACACGATGTTATAGATTTACTATATGAAATTATAATTCATTGAATGACCAAGCAAATCAAATCCAAATCGGATGGGACATAACTTTTTATTTACTAGGATGTCTTAGGTCTCCATTCCAAGTGGAATCACTCAAAAATACCTTTGTTAACCCATGCTAAAAAATAGCAGAAAATTGCTAGTCTAAAAATCAGAAATTTGAGAACTAGTGAGCTAGTAAATCCATCAAATGCCTAACCTAATCAAGCACAAATGCAATAGGGTAAATTTTGTTATGAAATATAATGTTTTTTTGATCTAATACAAGAGGTATCAACTTGATTGAAGCTCGTTAGCATGCTCTAAAAAAATAGTAGAACTTTACTGCTAGTTGCCACAAAGGAGTTCCAGAAATCTAGATTTGGGAATAAGAAGACTAGTCCAAGTAGCTCAATTATTACTATGACCTTCCAATATTTTCCAAGGATGAAATGATGCTTGTGATCCTACAAAAGAACTTACATCAACCATTTAACCCAATCCTACAACAAGAAATCATTAATACTAAATGCAGAAGTAGAAAGAAATAAAAACAAGAGATATATGTGAATAAGAAGTGAAAAGAAGGAAAGAAAATGATACAAAAGGGCTCTGAGGCTCCTAGGATGGCCAAACCCAAGGAAACTCAGAGGCCTATGGATAAGAACAAGATTTGGAAGCTGAACATGGCACCAATCTTCATTATTTTCATCAATAAAATTACATACCTGCAAGAAAATACAATGGAGCTACAGAAATACGATTTCTTTGCACATGAACACTAATGAAAATCTATCCCTAGAGGAAAATTTGACTTGGTACTTATACAAAATGATTAGGAATCATTCCCCATGAAAGGAGGAAGTTTTCCCACCAAAATCCCTTGATTAGTGGATCTCGTTCCCAATACTAGGAATCTGCATTAAATAGCAAGGAACACATTCCTAGATTTTCTCAATCATTGGAGTTCCACAATTTGTGCCATAATTCCATAATATCTTGTTGATTTATTATTTAATAGTGATCCTCCAGTCATAGGGAGCAAGTCCCTAAATTATCTCCTCCTCCAGATCTTCATAATCTTCCCAATATTCTCATAATATTCCACAAAAATAAATAATATTAGGCACAAATATGCAATTATTCATAAACCTTCATAATGAATATATTAAAGTTAAAAATACATTATCTAATGCAAAAAGAGAGGTTTAATGTGCTGAAGGATGGTCATAGGCCTTAATTTATGTTTAATTTAGAGGCATGGGCCTTAATTTATGTCTAATTTAGAGGCTTATCACTAATTCACCTCCCTCTCATTATTGTTGAATATTTCAACAATTGTGCACTTATTCCTCTTCCCTTGTAACACGAGTGGAGAATCTTACCTGATTTTGATTGCCATATAAATAATCACAAAAATCAAAATCCAAAGAGCACTTAGACATACTTTTTACCATACCATTTCCATGTAGTACTCAAAGTCTCTTCTCTTTGATGTGTCCCAGTCTTTGATCTATAACATATTCTTTTCTCCAAAGATTTTAAGAGCTTGTATTTCTTTAGTTCCACTCTCAATAACAAAAAAATGGTTGCACCCATCACTAGTATGAAATTTGTATAGATTTCTAATTTGAACTCCCCTTAGCAATACTATTGTTCCAAGAGTCATTTGTTCAAACATTGTTTTTACATGTATAGTTAATCATGCTTATAGATATTGAATTTCTAGCCAACCTTGGGATGTGTAGAACACCAGGGAGTGTTCTAATCCTTCCACCCATGAGCTTCAACTTGAATTTTCCTCATCTTATGGTTCTAGATGTCGAGTCATATTTTAGGAAAACATAACCACCATCATATCTTTCATACTCGCAAAACCACTCTTTGTGAGGAGTAATATGAAAGGATTCCCTCGAGTCGACTAACATTGCTTCATGATCTACATGCGTACTTGAAGAAGTTAAGTACACATCCCCTCCTTCACTTGAGGAGGTTTTTACGTCTATAGAAGGAGCATCATCAAATCCTTTTGCTTTCTCTATAATTTTAGATCTATGATTTTTCTTGTAATGTCCTTCTTTTACAGATCTCCAACATACCTTTATGAATTTTCTTGGAGATTTAGATCTTCCTCTATGATCTAAAAGTGGATTGATTCATCACTAGATATTTTGCAAGTATAAAATTTGGGTCTTCAAATGTGCATAAATAAGTTTCAAAAGAACTTAAAGATGAAATAAAAACATTTGAAACTCAAAATGGAAAAAATGAACAACCATGTGATAATGAAGTTCACCCCTCTTGGACTATGTCTCTGGGCTCTACTCCAATGGCTAGGTCGCTTTATTGATCTTGACTGCAAAATGAGTACATAAAATTCTTTGTCTCATAGAGTACATTTGATGTTAGAGTGGCATTTTTCCCCTTCAAAAAAATTTCTCCTTCAGAGAACTCTCACTCGCAATATGACTCCTTTTTACAAAGAAAAATATGGCACCAAAACAAAAGGGACTCTCTCACTGAACGTGGCAACAATTCCTCATACTCATTCCAAGATCAAAAGCATAAGACTGCTTCCAAAAGAAGTTTCATCATCATCTTTCTCAAAACCACACTGAAAAATAGGCTGCTCCAATGAAGAAATTGATGCAGCCACTACATCTGGAATGCCTCAAAACCCCTATCTAGGCTCTTGAAGCGCTCAAAAGTACCTTTATATGGCCTCAAAAACCCAATAACAGTGTTTGTTGCAAATACAAAATGCTTGACTCTACAAACCATTCAAAAAAATGTGTTGTGGCCCAATGGTTGAGTTCTTGGCTTATATAGTCCCAGGTATGCGGTTTGATCCACAAATCATGCGATTTCGTTATGATATATCGGGTGTGTTAGTGTCAGTCTTTCCAACCTTCCTCCAGTGATCAAATATGCTCTTACAAAGTGATTTTGAAGTGTCAAGGTCAAATTTTGTCATTTCAGTGAGTCTTCAAGCAAAATTTGTTCACTAGGCATTAGGTCTAGGGTTTGCTTTCACTCCTTCTAAAGTTGTCCAAATG
>APFE030943673.1:340710-380786 GCA_000404065.3 Pinus taeda | reverse complement strand
GCCAGATCCAAGGAGGTTGGCCAAGGCACTAAAACGACAGAAAAGGCCCGATCCACTCCAAATTTTGGCCAAAGCCTCTTTGACTGAGCATGGTACTTTATTGGGGACTCCCAGCCCAAATTTCAAGAAATTTGGGGAAAATTTTGTCAATTGTGAATTTTTTGTGCCAAACACAGGTTTTCTTCCCCAACGCGTCGCGCGCCGCACGCGACCCTTTCATTGGGGAGTTCCATTTCGGGAAAACTCAGCATTTTTGGATTTTTCATGCAAAAATACACTTTCTCAGCAATTACCAAGAAATTTCACCAAGTTTTGAGCCTCCAGAAGATCAAAAAACAAGCAAAAAAATGACTTTCTGCCACCTTTTTGACACACAGGAAGCAGTCTTGGGAGATTGGAATTTTGGAGGGGCAAATGACCATCAAATTCAGAAATTCCACTTGGGTTGGAAAGTAGACATCTAGACCTTTCCAAAAAGCCCACTTTTGCCTCATTTGGACTCCAGGAAGTGCCTCAAACGTTGGCTCAAAGGCGCGCGACGCGTTCAGGATTGGGGCGCGACGCATCAGCACATTTTCTCAATTTTTCACCTACAGCTCAGCAAAACGCAGTTTTGACTAGGTTTGACTTTTTGGAGGGGATTTTGATCCGCCTTGTTGTAAATGATGTAATTTTATGATACTTTGACACTTATTTATCTCTTCTAGAAGATTCATTCATGAGATAGGCAAAAATTAAATGTAATGCCCCACTTAAATCTTATCCTCCAAATTTTGTTAATGTTTACATTATCTAAAAATATTGAGAAATATAGGTCTAATATAAAATTCATGATTTCCATTATTTAAATTCTCCACTTACCTTCTCAAATTGAATATTGGGTAGAATTTGGTCTCCTTCCATTATTTCAAAATGTATATATTCATTTCACATTACCCAATGTACCCTCACATTTATTAAGGAGAAGACATGGTCCTCTCCATGTAATTACATTTCACATTCCCCAATGTACCCTCACATTTATTAGGGAGAATACATAGTCCTCTCAAACTCATTATCAATATATATATTCATTTCACATTACCCAATGTACCCTCACATTTATTAAGGAGAAGACATGGTCCTCTCCATGTAATTACATTTCACATTCCCCAATGTACCCTCACATTTTCTTGGAGAAGACATGGTCCTCTCCAACTCATTATCAATATATATATTCATTTCACATTACCCAATGTACTCTCACATTTACTAAGGAGTAGACATGGTCCTCTCCATGTAATTACATCTCACATTTCCAAATGTACTCCTAGCTTACTTGGGAGAAGAGAAGTCAACTATAGGGATGGGTGAGAAGTGAATGACATTAATGAGAGGTGGTTGAGATGGAGAAGGGAAGGAGGGTATAAAAAGGGAAGGGGGAAGGGAGAAAAGGGGGAGTTTTTGGGAGGTTTTGCTTATGATTGTGGGGGTTGGTTGTGATTGTTTGGACTTGTTATGATTTTGGGGAGACCTTGGAAACCTATGGAGGTTTCTTGGGTTTGAGAGGAGGAAAGTATCTATATCTGGTTTTGCACATTCTTCTTGAGGACACACTATATCTGGTTGGACTTGGGCACGAAGGGCTAGGGAACCTGTGGAGGTTTCCTGGGCTAGGAATTTGTTTCCTAGTTGGCTGGGAGGTAAATCCGGTTGGGTCGGTGAGAAGGAGTGTTCAGCTGGAGCTATACGACAAAGGTATCATCATCAACCGCCGGAACAGGTATTTTTCCATGAACTACTCTTGTTAAGTTGATGTCGATGGAATGCTCATCTTAATTTATGTTGCTTATGATAAATTGATAAGATGTTAGATGTTAAAAACTTTGTGAGAAGGTCAGCAAGCTTCTTTTATTACTTGCAAATCAACAGTAAAATAGATATGTTAGTGTATAATAGATTGAGGCTCTAATAATAGGAATCAGGTTCTTACAAAAACTCCGTAAACACCATGTGCTGGTATGCATAATTCTTCTGCCTATCCTGTGTTTCCTCTAGATTCCTCTTAATAACCCGCATTTCTTATTCCATCTTTGCCAACATGTCTGGTCCTATCAGTACCATGTTCACTTGATCACCCCAGCTTATGGGAGTATTACAACTCCGCCCATAAAGTTCCTTAAATGGACTCATCCTCAATGACTCCTGATACCCATTGCTGTAAGAAAACTTGACCAGTGGAAGATACTCCTCCCACTTCCTCTGCTATTGTGCAACGTACATCCTCAAATGTCCTCCAAAATCCTATTGACCCTCTTTATATATGGATGATAAGCTTTACTAAAATCCAACTATGTACCCAAACCTGTAAATAAATCCTTTCAAAACCTGGAAGTAAACTTGGAATCTTTGTCTGACACTATCTTCCTAGGAATACCATGCAGTCCCATTATCTACCCGATGAAGACTTGAGCTACCTCACTAGCTGAATTAGTAGACTTCATTGGAATGAAGTGTGCTACCTTGGTCAACCTATCAACCACAACCATGATGGAATCATGCTATTTAGATGTCTTTGACAAACCTATAATGGAATCCATGGAAATGACCTCCCATTTCCACTCTGGAATTAGAATCGTATGTAGCAAACCACATGGATGCTTACACTATGCTTTTACCTATTGACAATCCAAACACCTTGCGATGAGCTTAACAACCTCTTTCTTTAGATTCAGCCACTAGTAGAATTTATTCACAGTTGTTAGAGTATTTTGATATCTCAGATGACTTGAATACAACTTAACATGAAATTCCCTCAAGATAATATTCTTGAGCTCATTTTTTTTCTGACACATAGATCCTGCCCCTAAATCTTACCAAACCATTTTCTATGAGATGATAATACACATCCTGTTCACTTGTACCTTGCTATTGTAACTCGTGCTCAAGTTGTTGGTTCCTATCATCTTGTTGTTCAGTCTATAAGATCTGATCCTTTAAGTGTCTGACATGGCTTGTGTCACCTTGTTTACTCAATAAATTCAAGTTGGAGGAGTTAGAGTTCAGATAAGCATCTTTGATTGCTAATTTGTAGAAATCAAAGTTAGTTATCTCAAGTTGTTTTTAGTTAAATTAGTTACAAATGTTAGAGGAACTAGTGGATATCTGTTCTTGATCATCACCTTGTTTAGTTGCCTGTAATCAATGCACAAATTGAGAGTACCATCCTTATTCTTCACAAACAACACTAGTGCACCCCAAGGTGATGCACTTGGCTTAATGTATCCCTTTTCAACAATTTCCTTCAACTTCAACTTCAATTCCACTAACTCTGGGATGCTCATACTATACAATGCCTTTGATGATGGTGCTTCTCCTGGTACCAACTCAATAGAAAATTCCACTTCCTCATGACAAGGAAACTCTAAAATATTTCTTGGAAATATATCCTAAAACTGCTGTAAAATTGGATACCTATTTAAGACTTCTTCATCCTCAACATCCTTACCTTTATCACTGGAAAGAAGCATTGCAAACAATACGCACCCTTTCTCGCAACTGCGCTTTGTTTACATATCTGTAACCATTATTATTGATGTAGTATTCTTCTTACCATGCAAGATTATCTTCTCTCCATCATCATCCAAGCACTCAATAGCCTTTTTATAACAATCTACCTTATTCCTATGAAGGAACAACTAATCCATACCCAGAAGCATACTCTATGATCCCATTGGAAGCACATTTAGATGTGTTGATGTAGACATAATTTTCAACTCAAATTCACAAGCTATTACCCAATGATGAACTCTTTTCTTAGTACATGTAGCAAACTACACCAAACAAGAATTTGCATGCACTTATTTTCTTGTTGAAAAAATGAAACAATAAATTCTCAACTTGATTTTTCCTTCGATTAAATTGAGAAAATTCAAATTTCCATATCAACAAACAACTTGGATGTAGTTAACTTATGTGACATGGCTTGTGTCACATTGTTTACTCAGTAAATTCGAATTGGAGGAGTTAGAGTTTATTTAAGCATATTTCATTGCTAATTTGTAGCAAAGTTAGTTATCTCAAGTTTTTTCTAGTTAAAATAGTTCCAACTATTAGAGGAACTAATGGAAGGTTATTTGTGTAGTGGAAATTCAGTCAAACTCAACGATCATCTAGTTAACTGATCAATCAATCTGAAATAGATACTTCATGCAGAGAATTCGATTTACCCATTTGAGGTGGAGATTTCAAGGTAGTGTAACATTCGTTGTATACTATTTTCAAGTGTACAAGTGTTGCATGCAATCTGATGATCAACCTAAGGAATTGCACAATCCATTTGGGGGAAATTCATAAACAATAGGGGCCTAATTTTTCAAGGAATTGCACAAGGAAATAGGGGCTCAAGCAGAGGCAAAAATTCGCAAAGTCTAGGTCAAATCTTCTCAGTGAGTAGAGAGATAGGTTATGCACTTTCAGGTTATGCTCAGTTGAGAAAATAAATTGTAATACATATCTATTCATCAGATTAATGCAAGCATGCATTGGAGTTTTTAGCAGTTTGCCTTCCTTGGGAAAAATACTATTTGCATGTGTGTGATTTCTTATTGCATGTTTGAGATTTTTGTTCTAGATTATGATTTAATGCCCACAGAGAAGTAGAGTAGGTTTGTGTCTTGTGATTTTGACTAAAAATTCAGAATAATTTTCAAATCTACATCATAATTTCTACATGTTATCAGATAACGATTCACATTAGAGTAGGAATTTTGAAGTTGTTTCTTAGGATGTTAAAATTTGGATTTCAATGCAATAGGATTTCTTCAGATTTGAGAAGATGGCCTTCAATGGAATAAGGCTAGAGTATTCCTTGGAAGGGACCTCTAATTTTGTTGCATGGAATGATCATATGGAGGTAGTATTGGATTTTAATGGATTGCTAGAATACATCAAGACAAATGTTCCAAAACCACCATAATCTGATACCCAAGACCTTGCTCAGTAGAAGAAAGATGTAGCCAAGGTAAGGAGAATAATCTTGGAGGGAGTACATGATCACATTGTCCCAAATATCCATGGAAAAGAAACCTCGTTGGTAATGTGGAAAGCACTGACATAATTGTTCGAGAATAATAGTGACCACAGGAAGTTGGCGCTCAAGGATAAACTTTGAAGTATAAAGATGTAGAAGATTGGCACTATTATGCAGTATTTGAGCAAGTTCACACAATGTCGTGATGAACTTTGAGTGGTTAGTTTTAATGTCCCTGAAGAAAACTTGGTAAACCTAGCTGTTTTGGGCCTTCCCAAGAGCTGGCATAGCTATCAAGATTCGGTGAATGGGAGGAAGAAAATACCAAATTGGGTGTTCTTATTGTTTGATTTGGTATAGGAGGAAATAAGGTGGAATACAGAGGTGGGACTTCATATAAGGGTGAGGATGAAGAAAACTTTGCAATGGTTGGAAAGGAAAAGAAGGGAAACGGGAAGAAATCTCAACCCAAACCAAAATCCAGTCAAGGGGGTAGGAAGAAAGATTTGTCAAAAATTAAATGCTTCCATTGTCATGAATTCAAGAATTATGCCATGAAGTGTCCATGGAAGAAGGAAAGAAAGAATACATCAGGAGGAGGAGTAGGTGAAGCCTTAGATTCATAGTTCAAGCTTGAATTTACCCTCATTGCATGCATGGAAAACATAATGATGGGGAGCATTTGGTACTTGGACTAAGGTGCATCGTTCCACATGACATGATGTATAGATTTTTCAGTGACCTGGAGGAAAAAGACTTGCAGATGCACATCGAGATGGGGGGCAATGGAAGGCATAGCATGACCGGGATTAGTATAGTCACCTTTCAGAGGGATTTAGGCTTCTGCCTAGGCTCAAGGATGTCATGTTTGTTCCGGTCCTAAAGAAAATCTTGTCTCTGTTGAATTTTTGGAAGATCATGGTTATGATTTGATATCCAACAAAGGAAAGACATTCTTGAGACACATAGCCATGGGACAGGTGAAGTAGATCATGTTTTTTGTGAAGAATCTGTATAAGCTAGATGTGGAAACTATGTTGCATTAAGCACAAAGGAAGAGAAGGTATAGAGCCGCATTGTCTATGAACTTTGGCACAAAATACTTGGCCATTTACGTCAAAGATTATGCGAGAGATAAAAAAACCCTCCCCAAAGGATCACTTGAGCAGTAACATGTATGCAAAGGATGTACTTTGGGGAATTATACAAAATCCACATTACTTGATTGGGAAAACAAAGCACTTGCAATCCTTGAAAGGATCCACTATGATGTCTGTGGACCTTTCTTGACAACCTCCATTGACAAACACAAGTATTTTTTCATTTTTATTGATATCTTCTCACGTAAGTGTTGGATCTTCTTCATGCGGAAGAAAGATGAGACATTCTCCAAGTTTTTAAAATTCAAGGCACTGGTTGAGAAAGAACCCAACAAGAAGGTGAAGGCTCTCAAGAGTGATAATGGAGGTGAGTACGTGTCAAATGAATTTAAAAATTTATGTGCAAAGAAGGCATTCAAAGAGAGTTAACAACAACCCACAACCCATAGCAGAATGGGAAAGATGAGAGAAATAATCATAGCGTTGTGGGAGCAGCGAGGGCAATGTTGCATGACCAAGGCCTACCTCTGCACTTGTGGGATGAGGCATGCAACACAACGATATATTTGCAGAACTAGAGTCTTCGTCTGATTATGGGCATGATTACATTAGAGGAGGCTTTATAGGGGAGAAATCTGGATGTGTAACACTTCAGGATTTTGGAGCCTCTGTTTACTGCCATGTATCCAAAGAATCAAGGAAGAATCTAGAGTCGACAACAAAATTGGGGGTATTTATGGGTTACAAAAAAACTCCCCACAATTATTGTGTGTACTTTCCATCTCACAGAATGACAGTTGTGTGAAGGGATGTAAATTTTTAAGAGGAGAAAGTGATGCGGTGCTCTTTTGAGAGGGAGATTTAGATCCCACCAGAGAGGATCTTTCAGCTCCAAAGGAGGAACCTCAAGAAGTTGTGGAGCAACCAAAAATTGAGGAGCAGAGGGTGGAGACAACCACTCAAGAAGAACCATCTAGAGAAGGAAGAAAAAGAACCAGGGAAGTTGAGAGACTTGTGCAAGATGCAAGGGAGAATGTGGGTGCTCCTTCAAATCAACACAAGAAGAGAAGGTCACCTGATCGGTACACTGGATACATGGATCTAATGACTGAACTTGTAGCGACTGAGCCATCCTCTTTCGAGGAAGCAGTAGAAAAACCTGTATGGGTTGATTCAATGGTGGAGGAATGTGAATCCATTATAAAGAATAGTGTTTGGGAGGTGGTCCCAAGACCAAAAGGTAAATCAATTGTGGTTTGAGATGGATCCTCAAGGTGAAGCAGGCATCAGACAAAAGCATAGAGAATTACAACCAAATTTTTGGAAAAGTGGTACTCTCAAGTGGATGGGATTTACTATAAGAAATTTCCTCCTGTAGCAAGGTACTCATCCATTAGATCAATTCTTGCCCTAACTGCACATATGGGGTGGAAAATCCACCAGATGGATGTAAAAACAACATTCCTCAATGGATTTATTGAGGAGGAGGTGTACATCAAGAAAAAAGAAGGATTTTATACTTTTGATCGAGAGTCTCACGTGTGTAGACTCAAGATAGAATTGTACAATCTCAAACAAGCACCTCGTGCTTAGTGCACCGGGATTGATATATATCTCACTGGTTTGGGCTTCACATAAAGTGAAGCGGATGAAAACCTCTATCATATTTTGGTAGAAGGTAAATTGCTCATTATTGTCTTATATGTTGATGATTTGATTTCAACTGGTGATGGGTAGCTGAGAAAATCTTACAAGGAGGACCTTGCAAGGGATTTTGAAATGAAAGACATGGGCCTCATGCACTACCTCCTTGGATTGGAAGTATGGCAAGGCAATGGGGAACTATTTGTCTCTTAAGGCAAGTATGTAAATGATATAATTTAGAGATTCTGCATAGATAGTTGCAAACCTATGGAGACACCTCTAGAGACCAATTGGAGGAAGGAGGATGCCACTTCAAGTGAGGAAGTGGATGCTACCATTTGTCGATAGCTAGTGGCTTCACTGATGTATCTTGTGAACACACAAATAAATATGTGCTATGCAGTCAACCAACTAAGCCATGCTATGGTTAGACCAACCAAATAATTTTGGAAGGCAACTAAGCATGTTTGAAAGTACCTCAAAGGCACTACCCAGTTTAGACTATGGTACAAACAAACAGAGGGAGTGAAGATTTGTGGCTTCACAAATGCAGATTGGGTGTAGAGTCCATCAAACTGAAAGAGTGCATTAGGTGGAATTTTCAGTGTTGGGCCTGTAGCTGTATCTTAGTATAGTAGGAAGAAGATATATGTGGTGCTTAACTCGGTAGAAGCATAATACATGGTTTCAAGTCAAGCGACATGTGAGGCGATCTAGATGATAAAGATACTTGTTGGATTTTTTGGTCAGATGATGGATCCAACTATGATCTACTATGATAATCATAGTTTCATCACGCTCTTTGAGAATATTATTTTTCATGATCAATCTAAGCATATAGATATTTGGTATCACCATTAACGAGACTGTGTGCAAAGGTAGATAATGGTTTCATAGTACATTTCGACATAGGAACAAAATGCCGACATTCTGAAAATGGTCTTGTCAAGACATAAGTTCAAGTTCCATAGATGTAGGGTAGGGATGGTTGATAATCCATTTCTTACTGAGAGGGAGTGTTAAAAAATGTAACAAGAAATCTCAATTTGATTGTTCCTTAATTAAATTGAGAAAATTCGAATTTCCACATCAACAGACAACTTAGATGCAGTTAACATGTGTGACATGGATTGTGTTACCTATTTTACTCAGTAAATTTGAGTTGGAGGATTTAGAGTTCAGTTAAGCATGTTTGATTTCTAATTTGTAGCAATCAAATTCAATTGTAGCAATCAAAGTCAATTATCTCAATTTGTTTTCAGTTAAAGTAGTTCCAACTATTGGAGGAACTAGTGGAAGGTCAGTTGTGCAGTGGCACTTCAGCCAAACTTAGTGATCATCTAGTTAGTTGATGAATCAACTAAAAATAGCTATTGCATGTAGAGAATTCGAGTTACCCAATTGAGGTGGATATTCCAAGATAGTGTGACATCAATTTCAGACTATTTTGGAGTGTACAAGTGTTACATGCAACCTAAAGATCAAACTGAGGAATTGCGTAATCCATTTTGGAGAAATACATAAATAATAAGGGCCCAATTTCTGAATGAATTGTGCAATTTAATAGGGGCTCAAGTGGGGGTAGAAATTGACTAAGTCTAGGTCAAAGCTTCTCAGTGAGGAGAGAGATAGGTTATGCTCTTGCAGATTGTTCTCAGTTGAGAAAATAAATTGTAATACATATCTATTTGTTAGATTAATGCAAGCAGAAATTTGTTTTTTTAGCAGTTTCTTTTCACCTAGAAAATACTAATTGCATGTATAATATTTTTTTTTTTCTAAATCTTCAATTAACGTTCGTAGAGCATTAGAGTAGGTTTTTGTCTTTTGATTTTGATTAAAACTTCATAAGCAGTTGCAAATATACATCATAATTTATACATTTCTCAACCCACACTTATCCACTAGGTCAGGATTAACATAACTATAATTAGATCTAGGGTCAATAAAAATGGAAACAACTTGATCACAAATATTACCTTCCATCTCAATAATGGATTCTTGGTGATCCTCCTGCTTGTTATCAAATTCTACATAGATTCAAGGAATGCTCTAAATGACATCCCAACTATTTGTGCCTCATGAGAACCATAGATATGAGGTATACCACCCTGATATAATGAAAAATGCTTCTTGTGATGATCCTTTCCACATACCCAACACTGCAAAGGCCCACTACCTTTGTTTTTCTACTATCCAGGATGCGACGCATGTCCCTTCTCAACTACATTAAACTTCTTGTAAGGAGAAACATTATCCTTCTCACCTGCATCTCAAGGTCTTGCTCACTTTGGTGGCCACTTTCCTTTAGTCTTATCATTACCTTTCAAACCTTGCTTAGAATCGTTCTTATACTTCGATTGCTCATAACAATGCTTCAAATTTCTAATGACTTCTTTCAGCGAACGAGGCTCATCATACTCAATCCAATCCTTAAATGCTAATGGAAGTCCACTGATAAATCTATGAAATTTTGTCTTCTCATCCTTAAGATAAGACACATACCTCAAGAAATCTAGGAACTTGTTCATGTACTCCTCATCTGTTGTAGATCCCATCTTCAACTCATAGAACTCCCTAGACCTACTATCATAGTACCTATCTAACAAGTACTTCTTTATGAAGAGTCCCTTGAATTCATGTCAACTCAACTCCTCTATCCATATGTCTCTGAAACACTTCACATATTCCCACCAGATGTCTTCTTTACCTTTGAGGCTAAAAATAACTATCCTAGCCTTCATGTTCTCTGTATAGTCATGCAGCTCAAAGACTTTCTTCATTCCAAGCAACCGTGCCTTTGCATCCTTCGGTTTCTTTAGTTCTCCAACACATGTAGGTGGCTTGGTTTTCATGAATTCATCCTTAAAATATCCCCTCTCACTTCTCCTATAAGGTTGATAGTGATGGTGTCCATGATTCCTGTCTGAACCAGAGATAGAATAAAAATAGTAACTACTACCTCTCCTATTAGGTATATCCAAGAACTTACCATCTTTGGTTGTGTCATCCCTATCCGATTTTTACCCACCTTGAGAACTACTACCATATGCTTAGTCATTTCCTCCTATCCATAACTGATCTATGGTTGTCCCTGTCTTTGCAAATATGACAAACTCTGAAGGATCAATGCATTGACTTCTGCTTGTTTTTCCTATGCCTTGACAAACCTTTCTTGTGACTGAATGATTCTATCATTATCTTCCTTGCAACTTTAGATTTTTTTCTTTAAACTTCCCAAGGTGTGTAGTATGTCAAGAGAGTAGTCATCTATTGGATGCTCATATAATCTATATGGAGAATCTTATGATCTGTAATCCATCATTTTGCCAGTCATTTATGATGTTCTTCTTCCTGCAAACATACCATGTTAGATAACCAACGATAAACATAATCAACATACCTCAATGAAGTTTAGGGGAGGCTATCTCATCTGTAAAATCAATCCTGATTAGCACGATGATATTATATATATATATATATTATATATATCGACATCAGGCATGATAACACCAACTACCATGACCTCATGCACGACAACCATAACCATGACAATGCATGCATAACAACATGCATCTAACCCATTCAGTCCAAGTATTTGAACCATGATCTGATACTAATCTGTAAACACCCCTCCCACATTTATCGAATTTCACTGGTCTTACAGGGTAAACATGAGACAAAGTTACGATGACATGACCCGACCTCCAAGCTCCAGTTATGGAAGTAGGGCTGATATGTGGAACTTATTGACTACAATATGAAATCCTACAAGGCTTATAGGAAGCTCAGGGGGCAAAGAAATACCCTAGGTGATCCAACCCTAAGTTAGACTACTTATTTAGTGAATTAAATCCCCAACCACATGCACAAGCCTACACCTGAGTGCAGTTTTGACCTAAACTTGTCAGTCCAGTGGTCCTAAGATCTAAGCCACAATTCTAGGACAACCTGCATACCACTGCACAAAACTTATCAAAACTTTCTAGAATGATAAAATCCTTGAAGACAATGCTAATCATACAAAACTTGATTAACAAATTGACCTAACCAATCCTACCTATGACAGTCATTTCATTAAACATGTGGTGAACATGTAACCTATAGGTCATGTATGCATATATGAACATAATAGTCTAAAACTTATTTGAGAATCACCAAGAAGGTATAATGCCTTTTCATAATAGCTGCAATAACATTTTTTAACCCATGCATGCATTCACCATCACATACTTATCAAATCCTTAACAAGCCATAGCTAGAGTACATTGCAAATCCATCCTTATAACCAACATATAACCAAATTATTAGCCATGACATAAAAAAATAAAATCACCATAATAACATGAACAAATTCTCATAGAAAATATTAGGAAAATAACTCTTATTAATTATGCAAAAGCCAACCAAGTCAGGGACTTCCACGTACCACCCAACCATAGATTCGGTGAACCAAATCTTTCTTTCATCCAATCACCCCCATGCCATATTCCAAGCATGAATGTCGTATCTCAAAACATAAACAACTAGGGATTCCAAGTGATTAAACCACCTCCACCATCGTGTCGATATATACTATATATATATATATATATATATATATATATATATATCAAATTTCAGGCATGATAACACCAACTACCATGACCTCATGCACGACAACCATAACCATGACAATGCATGCATAACAACATGCATCTATCCCATCCAATGCAAGTATTTGAACCATGATCTGATACTAATCTGTAAACAACCCTCCCACATTTATCAAATTTCACTGGTCTTCCAGGGTAAACATGAGACAAAGTTAGTATGACATGACCCGACCTCTAAGCTCTAGTTATGGAAGTGGGGCTGACATGTGGAACTTATTGACCACAAATTGAAATCCTACAAGGCTTATAGGAAAATCGGGGGCCAAAGAACCACCCCAGGTGATCCAATCCTAAGTTAGACTATTTCTTTCAGTGAATTAACACCCCAACCACATGCACAAGCCTACACCTGAGGGCGGTTTTGACCTAAATTTCTTAGTTCAGTGGTCCTAAGATCTAAGCCACAATTCTAGGACAACCTACATACCATTGCAAAAAACTTATCAAAACTTTCTAGAATGATAAAAGCCTTGAAGAAAATTCCAATCATACAAAACTTGATTAACAAATTGACCTAACCAATCCTACCTATGACAGTCATTTCATTAAACATATGGTGAACATGTAATCTACAGGTCATGAATGCATATATGAACATAATAGTCTAAAAATTATTTGAGAATCACCAAGAAGGTCTAATGCCTTCTCATAATAGCTGAAATAACATTTTTTAACCCATGCATGCATTAACCATCACATACTTATCAAATCCTTAACAAGCCATAGCTAGAGTACATTGCAAATCCATGCTTATAACCAACATATAACCAAATTATTAGCCATGACATAGAAAAAATAAAATCACCATAATAACATGAACAAATTCTCATAGAAAATATTAGGAAAATAAATCTTATTAATTTATGCAAAATCTAACCAAGTCAGGGACTTCCACGTACCACCCAACCATACATTCGGTTGAACCAAATCTTTCTTTTATCCAATCATCCCCATGCCATATTCCAAGCATGAATGTGGTATCTCAAAACATAAACAACCAGGGATTCCAAGTGATTAAACCACCTCCACCATCTTGCTCCCGTGATCTCGCCAAAATAGGTCAAGAGATCACATAAGAAAATAAAGACATAAAAGAGCAGGGCTTCCTGGAGATTGAGCCACCTCCACCCTCATGCTCCTGCGATCTCGCAAAAACCGGTCAAGAGATCACATAAGCAAGCCAAGACATAAACAACGAGGGCTTTGTAGAGATTAAACCACGTCCACCCTCAGGCTACCGCAATCCCGCCAAAATCGGTGAAGAGACCACTAAGCCTGAAAATAAGCTTGGATTCCTTAGAGTTTATTCACCATTACCTTGAGAAATTTTCCTATCTCCACCCAGCTGTCAAGGGCTTCCTAGAGATTAAACCACCTCCATCCGCATCCCTTGAGAATTTTCCTGAGACCATCTCTCCCAATTCCAAAACCTTTTGAAAGTCCAAATCACAACTGAGACAAGAATCCCATCACACCATGGTTATTTAGAAATGGTAAGACAAGGCTGAATCCACTGTCAAACCCAACAGAACCCATTCCAATGACAACAAAAGAACCAAATACACAAATGAATGTAGCATGAATTCACAAACCATCTAGGAAATCACACATGAAACCTGTTACCTACAAGTCTTCCGATTGAAGCTTCTTGATCCAACCTTCCTTGCTTCTCCTTTGCTTCCTTTGTCCTTCCTTTTCCTTCCATTGCTTGATTTCTCTAATGGTAGACTACTCCAAGAATAATCTAAGTGTGCAATAGTATGAGAGAATAGAGGGAGATCCACAACTGAATTGGAAAAAGGTTGTGAACTAATCCTCATAAGCCTTTTTATTATTGAGGCCTCTATTTTCTTCAATTTCCTCCATTTTTCTTCAGTTTTCCTCTCATGCAAACTCGTGACCTTTCATCTCCCTTTTCTCTTATTTTCCTTTATTTTCATAAATAAATGCCAATTGATGCCTTTTTGCCTTTACCAATTTCCTTAGCCATAATAAACTAAAAGTGACACCACTAGGATGTTTTTCCCCACATTCATCTTTGAATACATGTCCCATGACCTTGGTCTTATTTTTCCTTAATTAACTTTATTACATGAGCGCTTAACTCAGGGCTATTACAAAGTTCAACATGAATGCCCACTTCTATTCATATTTTTAGGGTCTCAATTAAGGATCTTTCATTCATGGGTAATGCATGGCCATAAAACTCAAAGTTGCAAATCCATATTTTGACGGTTACATTATCCGCAATGAGATCACCAAGATTTAAGGCCTCCTCCCTCTCTCCAAGCTTTGCTCCCCCAAACAATGACTTGGAACTAGAGGGAAAACCCATTCTATACAAAAATCCATATTTTTCTCTTGGTCATTACAAGTTCATCCAAACTATGATTAATCAACAATCAAAACCATTGGAATAAATTTTTTGAGCCTTCAAATTGGTCTTCCTTAGGATTTATCTTTGATACTTCTCCAGGAAACCATTTTTCTATGAAACATTAAATCCCCTTCCTTTCTATTATAATTTATACATATTTTTCTCGATTACTTGCGTTGGCTTAATCGGGCATGACCTAGGTTCGAAGTTAATTAGCCAAACAAATCCCTACACTACTGTCTCTTTCGGCATCAATCCGTGGAGCGCGGACTGAAGTCTCACCCGAAGTAGTATGGGGGATGCTGGAACCAAGTTTCCGCACCCTTGAGATGTCTCAGGGGTCGATTTAGTCCAACTGTGCCTGCCTTCGCGCAGGTCACTTCGCACATTGTTCTAACCTGTGAGACCTTTGTGGTCTGTTATAATTGCCTGCATGCAGCCCTAACCAAGGGTTGAGATGCTTTCATGATGCTATGGCAACGATCTGTGCTATTTCCCTAAATTACATCGTATCTCTTACTTATCTTCTTAAAGATGTTAGTTAGCTTCGCTTAAATAGATACTTTATCTTGCATTCACTTAATTAACACAATCATATATGTTCGCGCATCATATAAATAGCAGAAATGCAATTCATACCTGATACATTCGATACAGAAAACAGGAAATACATACACAGGAATGATATAAAACTTCTCTTTATTAATGCTTCCAACTGTTACAGACTTAACTCACCCTGCACACTCAGCTGCAGGGGTCCGCGCACTCAGATGCAGACTACTAGGCCTCTGTGCACTCAACTGTAGAGCCTTCTCCTACTCTACGACCCAAAACTAGACTTTACACTTTAGATATTACTCAACTCTTCATCCTTAGACTTCTCATTGATTCTTTTACAACTTAGAGCCTCGCTCTACTTATACAATCCCATGGTCCGCGGACCATGGGTAGATCTCTATAGCCGACCTTAGATTACAAAATTGAGGGTGGACAACCCTATGACTCATCTACAAGCTACACGCTCCGTGCCCACAAAATGCGGAGTCTTTACTTCAGAGTTACAACTTCTAACGAAAATATGGGCTTTAAACCCCAAAACTTTCCTTGGGGGATCTCGCGCCCAATAGGCCCCCATCACATACATCGTGACTTTCCGTCAAGTCACTTTGTTGGTACGAAGATCCATTCTCGAAGACCTCACAACTCTGCCTGGATTGCTACAAGGTCGGTAGCACACTGAGCAGTTGCCTGATGTACTTCTTGGACAACCCTTTACAATTTATAACGCCTTTTGAATTCGAATTCGATTGTTCCCCCCACATTTGGTCCATTAATGCTCACTTAGTGGCAGATTTTCAAGAATCTGGTCCATAAAGTTTGTCTTAAATGCCTACCACCCGCTCCATTTGGTCTCAATCAAAGCATCAAATCATGAATAGTGATTGTAACGGTCACTTCCTAGCCAACCCGCGCGGCAGCGCAGCTACCCTCACGTTGTCGTGGACCTTATGACACTTCGCTACTACACACAGTCCTGACATTGCACAACTCTTGAGGCAAAGTAGTTTATAGTCTCACGCCTCCTTTCAGCTGCTTGGAGTGCTAAGACTATGCTTTCTGTGGCAAGTCAAATGGATGGGAAACCTGTGTACGCCTTCAAATGATTGCCATTGAATTTTCCTGGGAAGAGTTCTCCATTTAACTTTACCAACTACACCGCGCCACCATCTATGGTCTCCATAACAACATATGGTCCCAACCAATGCATTCTTAGCTTCCCTGGGAATTGGTCAAACTTACTATCATATAGCAACACCAAATCATTCACCTTGAAGGTGCGCAACTTAATATGTCGATCGTGCTAGGAATTTTCGCGCTACTTTTGTACTTGTTGGTGAAATGTAGCCAAAAACTATTCTTCTTCAAGCTCCTCCAACTGCGCAAGCCTCTCCTCTAGGGCTCCGCGATCCGTCATACCTATGAGAGCTGCTATGCGCATACTAGGAACGATGTACTCCATAGGAATTATAACTTCTACTTTATAGACGACCCTAAAAGGCGTCTGTCCCGTAAGCTTTTTACATGTCATCGTATAAGCCCATAATACTGCAGGTACGCGCAAGTCCCAATCACTTCGTTGCGCATTACATACCTTTCTCAGTGCGTTTCATACCTTGTTGAACACTTCCGCGTAGAGAACCTTCTGCGTAATTATTCTTTCTACATACTGTCTCTCCAACATGAAGAGCCATTTGCACATTTTCACCCACAACACATGCTTATTGATTATACCTTTAGTGTGGAGTTCATGTGCATCTGCATAGGTTATTTTCCATATGCATGTATCCACATGGACAGACTCACGCGTGAATCATCTCGTCCATTGTACTTGTCTGTCAATCGCACCTTAGGCTTCCCAAATCATGTGTGCATCATTCTTTTACATCCTCTCTAGTCATCAAAGCTCCCTTTGTGTGTACCCCACCATCTTGCGGGTGTAGCACGTAGTACCCAATCCAAGGCCTAGAAGCGTTGCTTTTTCGGCACCTCCCTTTCAAATTTATTCAAGAAGGTATCTACCTTACTTAGGCCATCATAAGTAGGCAAGTCTCTTACTTCTGTCAATATGTAGCACAACGACCTTGTCATTATATTACAATTCAGTGTAGTCACCTCACGTAACCAATTCTGCCATCGCTCTGTTTCCTCATATGAATCCAAAGTACGGGAGCTTTCGTGCTCCCATGCAATCTGCCCATCTGCCATGGGATTCACCCAGTCTTGGTTTTAAGCTATTATCTTATAGATGCAGTCCAAATCATCACCACTTTCATAGTTGCGCACCGGCTCCGTATAGCGTGATCCTTCAGCGGGGTCCAAGGGTATAATTACGCGTAGTGACTTCTTTTCAAAAATCATTTTCTCCTTTTTCATATTAATCACCCCGTTCATGTCAGTAGCCTAATAAATTCCTAAGAGCATGGGGTAAGGATTGTTGTCATGAATAATCTCTATCACTTCAAAGTATGCTAGCGCACTTGCTCCCTCAATGTTCACAGTTATGCCCTGTAATTGCCCCATGGGTATTATTTTCCGTTGGTTCGCCATTCGCAATTGAATAGGATACCACTATAGTGTAGGTCTCCCCATTCACTCCCATGTCTTCTTCGACAGAACATTCGCATCCGATCCTAAATCTAGGATAACTTGGTCCATCTCATATTCTCTGATCTGTGCAATTAGTCTCATTTCTCTTCTCGTCCTTGTATTGTGTTTTTCGATCTTGCTAACTACACATGGTTCTCCTAGCATGGTCCCAACACATCTGTTAATGAGTTCCTGTAACTCTTTTACTTCCTTATAGTCACGCAATAGCTTCATACATGTCTCTAGGAATGTTGTGAGCACAAATGGGTCCATCTCCAACTTTGATCTATATTTTCTTCCTAAAGTGGAGGCCTCATAAGCTCTTCTTAGCTTCCATGAAGGTTTCACGGGTGCGCTCCAAAGAAAACTCTACTTCTTTCACCAGATCTTTGCGAACCCAAGTACTATCTTCTGGTTGTTTTCCTTTGTCATCTCCCGTCGTGATTCCACTTTGGAGAAAAATGTTTATGTTCAGATCTTCCTCGCGCGGCTTAGACCTCATCATCTGCAGGTTCTGAGTCAGGGAGGCGGTAGCACTCCTTTTTCGTGTATCCTATCTATCAGTGTAGGACAATCTTCAGTCTCATGATCAAACAAGTTGCAATGCAACCATGACGGGCACATTGGATTTGTACAATCGTGGGCACAATGTGATGGCCCTCCCCAATTGTAGCATATCAACTGTCCGCGACCTCTTCCAGGTCCTCCTTTGCTTCGGCATCGTCTGCACCCCTAAAATCCTATTCGCGCCATTCCTGCCTTCTGGTCAAGGGGCTACATTTCAGCTTGAACTCTGTCAGTTGGCATTCTATCCATCATTAACTCATAGCTTTTACAAGTGCACTCATCGTGTCCCATCGACCTACAAAATTTATAGAACAATTGGTGCGAATTTTATGTATACTTCTGTAACAAATGGCAGTTGTTCGTAGCATGTTTTCCAGCTATTCGACAAATCATGCACCACAAAGCGGGCACTGCGATAGTTCCTTCTTATGCTTCCCGTCTTAACGACATTGGTCCTCCTCCAGCGAGGTAATTTGTGAACACCGAGTAGTGGTCCTTGTCATGACCCTGACCCTTGCATTTTATGCACCACACCTCTTCACACACTTTTGGTCAAGCTGTCCTGTCCTATTTCAGCCTCTACATATCAAGGCATAAATTCTTCAGTTGTGCATGGATTTATTGAACTCCAAGGTTAGGATCCTACATCGGGGTCTCATGCAGTCTCATCGTGATCTCTAAGGCCTCCGCGTCGTTAATTTCTGCTGCGATATCGCACTCCTCAGATGTGGCGTTAGTGACACTACAAACCATTCGTGATGTTTTGCATCCATCAGATTCATATTAGCTTCGGGAATTATGCGTTTCAGCCTCTAATCCAACTCCGAAGGAGTCTCGCTTGGTAGCATTGCGATCTCATTGAATCTAATGATCGACTGTGCTTCAGACTTCGGCCTTCTAAATTATCTATTTAACATTGCTTGGATATCCGCGATTCCCACATTTGGATTATCATTGGAGTGCTTAATATACTAGGCCAATAAGCAGTCATGCAGGGCACTAACCAATGTCGCTTTCTTTATATTGTCATCTACAACTCCTTGCGCTTCCCATACAGCCCTTACCATGAACCAAAATTGGTCCCAATCCTCATTTCCCAATTCCTTGAACATAGGAAACATTAACGTGCTTGACATATTGAATTGAGGTGGTGGCGGAGGTGGTACGGGTGGAGATGGAGGTGATGGTGGTGAAGTTGGTGGTGGTGTAGGTGGAGGTGGTATTCGGAAAATTCTTTGACTTATCAGATGGATCGCATTTCACGAGCTCTTCCTCATCCCCTCGCGGAGGTGAAATAAAGGGGATAGTTTCTGGTCCCTTACTTCCTTCATTCCTGTAAGTTTTCCACTTCGCGTAGCCCCAAACATCAAGGTAACTGCATAACCCTCTTTTCGCACAATAACATTTTAATCCTAGTATTCAAAGACTTTACGTACTTACCTCACGATCCTTTGAGAAAGCGTCACCCTACCTCGCTATAGCTAACTGAGGTGTCAATTGCGAACTCAGTAATGAATCATCCTATAATTCGATTGAGCCAATGATCAACAGCATGTGTGATCTTATCCTCTGATGCTTCCAACCTTCACATTAACTCAGGGGTCCACACAATAGGATTGTCAAGTTTCCACCTTTCTTAGCTATCTTCTAGCTTCGCGATCCACTCATACAGCTCGGTAGGGAAAGATGCAAAGAAAATTTCATGGATTTATGTGTACCAGTAGTAGTCTAACCACTCTTTTTTTGTCAGTCACAGGTTCCTATTCTCCTACATCGTGAACTCGTGAATTCTTCTATCCAACTAGCCTTTAATTTCCTTCTTAGTTGGATTCCAATGATATGACATCTAACATCTCTATGAAGATTCATGTCCGGGCAATGGAGCCATTTATTGGCTTGATGGGGCCTAACCTAGGTTTAGATTTAATTACCAAAAAAAATCCCTACACTACTCGCCCTTTCGGCATCATCCTACAGAGTGCGGACTGAAGTCTCACCCGAAGCAGTATGGGGGGATGCTGGAACCAAGTTTCTGCACCCTTGAGATGTTTTAGGGGTCTATTTAGTCCAACTGTGCCTACCTTTGTGATGGTCACTTCGCGCATTTTTCTAACCTACGGGACCTTCACAATCTGGTATAATTATTTGCACACAACCTTAACTAGGGGTTGAGATGCTTTCGTGCTGCTATGGCAACGATCTATGCTATGTCCCAAAATTACACTGTATCTCTTACTTATCTTCTTAAAGATGTTAGTAAACTTCATGTAAAGAGATAGTTTATCACACTCACTTAATTAACACAATCATATATGTTTGTGCATCATATAAATAGTATAAATGCAATGCATACCCGATACATTCGATGCAGAAAACAGGAAATACATACACAGGAATGATATAAAACTTCTCTTTATTAATGCTTCCAACTGTTATAGACTCGACTCGCCCTACACACTCAGTTGCAGGGGTTTTCGCACTCAGCTGCGGACTACTAGGCCTCTGCGCACTCAGCTGCAGAGCCTTCTCCTACTCTACGACCCAAAACTAGACTTTACACTTTAGATACGACTCAACTCTTCATCCTTAGACTTCTAATTGATTCTTTTACAACTTAGAGCCTCGCTCTACTTATACAATCCCATGGTCTGCGGACCATGGGTAGATCTCTATAGACGACCTTAGATTACAAAATTGAGGGCAGACAACCCTATGACTCATCTACAAGCTACGCGCTCCGCGCCCACAAAATGCGGAGTCTTTACATCAAAGTTACAACTTCTGACCAAAATCTAGGCTCTAAACCCCAAAACTTTCCTTGGGGGATCTCGCGCCCAACAAATTCGATACCCACATAATCCTCACACCTTTTGAGTTATGTGTGGAAGTTAAACATAAGTAGAACACCTTAAATCATGTATCTAGGTATCCTTTGGAACTATTCCCTTTGACATATAGCATAGAATGACTTTTCTTCATTCATTACAATTTCCTATTGTTAAGAGGAAATTACCTTAGAGACCCCCACACTTTGGCAGATAGATCAACACATCCATCTCTTGCAATTCCATCAATAATGTTTTAGTGCCTACATGGGCACCCTAGAATAGTGACCCTCATTGGATTTTGGTGCCCATACCATTCAATCCACTTTTAGATTGGGAGTCTAGTTTTTCTTCATACTAGAGCCAACAATACATGCATTTATGCTCATCATGTTGATAACCAATGTCCCCTCATTCTCCCTACATTTATTACCTCATGGCTTGATCTAGGAGGGCCTTGTACCCTCACTATAATTAGTTCAGTTAGTGGGAGCATCATGCAAAAACCTTTGTTCAGAGCATCTATAATGAGTCACCTTTATGCCCCATGGAGTTTTTTTAGTACTACTCTGAGTCCTATTACAATATGTTAGCACCTCCATGAGTCGTACCCATCCTGCATTGCTAAGATATGACCTTTAGATGTACCATTGGTTTACTAATGTGTCTTTGATCATTCTTTGTGAAATGATTTTAGTTTTTTCCAATTCAACCTTGCATGCATGCTCTAAACAAGGTAAGTTATAAGTCTACCCATTAATCCATTCTAGCCACATTGGTGCCAGTAAATTTTGGTCACATTACACTTTCTACCTTGTGTCGATGTTGAGGATTCATCATTTACTTGATTCTAGTAGACCATCCCATATCAAATTTAGCACCTCCATTCCAGGGGATTGGCCTAGAGGAAAGTGTACCTTGGACTAATCCTCCTCATCAATGGGTTCCTTGGATTATGAAAAGGGAGACCTTAATGCTCTCTAACTTAGTTGTTTCTTGACTTCTCGACCTAAGCCCATCGTCACATATTAGATAACCATACACTTGATGGTCCAAAGTTTCAGATGACTATACCAAATTCATTGAGAAAGTGTGAGTTTTCTTTACACCTCAAGAGTGGGTTTCTGTTTGGGTAGTCCCATGTATGCCAAACCTCTAGTAGTTCAAGATTCAACCTTAAATGGATTACTTTGATTTTATTAGCTTGATTCCACCATTCTTAGACCCCTCAATATGAACTTATCTTTACTTGGCTCATTAAAATCTTCAAAGCACCTCCCTATGCAATAGGGATTCTTAGGTTGTTTCCACCCCCCCACCCCCCTAATGTTAGGGAATTAAATCCATTGTATCTAGATTAACATATTTCATGCTATAAGTGCTAGATTTTTATTTTATTCATATGTCTGCATGAATATGTATCACATTGCACTATATTTCAGCCCCTTGATTCCAACAACTTGATGTACTGTATATTCATTTTTCTCAAGCCCCATTTTGTTGGGCACACCATTGTATTTTTTGTATTAGGTTATCTCACCTAGTATGGGTATGTTGCCCTTGTCTTATTGAGATCATGTATGCCCACTTTGAGACTCTTGATTGACAAGTGGTAACATCCCAAAAAACATCCTTTATGGGTTGTCTTGATCCTCATGGCGACTCACTCTCTCTCTAGCTACATCTATTATCCAGTAAAAGAAAACTATAATGTATTTTAGTCATACGATGTGCTCCTAACCTCATATATTTTGGGGAAACCCATTCATTAGAGAAATTTAGAGGCCTAAAATGGGTCTCTTAAGGAATATTATAAGATAATAGTGGAAATAATAAAATAATATTACATTACTATCATCAAATTTAGAGGGAAAAAAAGAAAAAAACTACTTTTTCAACTTGTATTTCAACCTACCTACACCTGGTTTTATTCAAATTTCGAGTGGGAGCATTTGTTGGATGCAAAATTTAATTCCCTATCCATGGAGTACCCCTGTTATATACTTTCGATGGGAATTACTACAAAGAAAATGAGAAATACATGAAAAAGCATGATTGCAATCACGCTTTTCATGCATTTCTCATTTTTCGTGTAGCAAGGTGCATCAAAAGTATGCAACATGGATACTCGGATGAGGGATTAAGTTTTGCATCCAATGAGTGTTCCGACTCATAATCCATAGGGAGATAAGTTGAAAACATGAGTTGAAAAAGTATTTATTTATTGATTTTTGATCTTTTTACTCCAAAAATGGTGAATAACCCCCCATGGTTGATATCATCATCTTGAATCCTATTGGTTCTTAGAAAGCTGATTTTGGTTGTGCATTTTTGTTTTGAGGCCCATTTTGGACCTCAAAATTTCTCTAATGATCACACCAAAAGTGATCACCTTGCGAAAATTGGTATTATTGGAATACAAGTGTAGTATGGGTTTCCCATGTCAAAACCCACTTTCACAACATTAACCTATGAAAATAGCCGAAGGAAGCACTTTTCCTAAGTTATTTTGATATTTTACCAACTTATATGAAAATAGCCCATAAATTCATTAGTTTTAAGTTATTTTCATCAATTTCACTCATTTATGTGAAATTACATAAAAATCCATTAAACCAAAGTTCGTTTCACCCATTTTACCCATTCACGTGGAGAAATCAATTATTTATGAATTATTGTACTTAAAGTAACTTGAAAAGTTATTTTTGTTGAGTTGGTTACTCATAATAAAGGTCATAAACAACCTATTCGACTTTTTCCTCTATTATATAATTAATAACATGTAAAATTATAATAACAAATCAAGAGTTGATTAGATCTTGATTTGTTCCAAGAATAATTTTTTTATTATTCAAACCTTATCAAATTTAACCATTGTTTTTCTTTACTCACATAGGTTTTCTCCATCATTCCACATAACCATTTCATCATCTAATATTTGATCCTCTTTCATTCAAACTCATCTATCTTGAGTTCACACGAGTATTGTGCCATTTTCCATAGGGGAGAGAGAGAGAGAGAGAGAGAGAGAGATCTACCCACTTATAGGTGTAGAATCATAAAGAACCCTCCTATTGACATCACTGGACCTACCAACATTCAGGGGATATCCCCGGTATGAAGTCCCAATTAGACCTTACGCCATTTGGTGTAAGAGTCCCATTCGGTATAAAGTCCCGGTTGCCAAATCCTTAAATATTTTCCTCGGCTCTAACTGTCATCAAGAGAGGGAGGGTGAAAATGTATCTTTAAAAAGCAAGGGGGTGTTCCTCGTGAGTTTTTAGTTGTAACCGTGTTGAGGTTCTTCTATTGCAAAGGGGAAGAAAAGTGAGCCTGTAAGTGAGAGGTAATAATACCACCCAAGAAGAGACACACATGAAACAAAAAGAAAGACCTGTCTAACATCCAGTGGAATATTCCACAACGGATGCGACGATCATTAAAACCAATAAATGAGAAAGATATGTCTAGTATGCTGTGAAATAGTCCACAAGGATGGGACACAAATAAAAACCATTTAAACACATTCTCAATAAAATAAGCACTAAAGTAACAGAAGTAACTCAGCTATCTTAGCACATGTGAAAACAAACAGGAAATACAAGCATCCGAAAAATAGTCTTACAAACATTCATAGTCCATGCATGAGGAACGTGTTGGCCTTAACGACTTATATTATTAAGTAAAAGTTCCAAGGCACATGTTTATAATGTACAACACTAGCCCCAATAGTGGGACATTGGAGCCACTCCTTGCTTCTCAAAGGACTAGATGATCTCTCTAATGCCTTGCGGGATGAGCCAAGGTGAAAATTCCTTTACTCATATAATGAGGGAGTATATATAACCAAGGGTGACTCTTTGAATACCCTCATGACTGTTTGACGTCTTATGGATTTTCAAATTACATGACTCTTTACATTCCATGTGTGTCCTTTGGACTTCCACTTTACAATACGTTTGAATAAAATAATCATCGTCCATAATAGTGATGTGGCATATGGCCACTCATGACATGACACTGCTAACATGGACTACTTGATGATGCGACAATGTCAAGTCACTATTATTGCTAAGTGTTGAATGTCTTCTTGGATATGTTCTCTTCACCTCCGCATGGCTTGGTGATGCTGAATATTCAATGATATTTAGTCTTGGATGGTGGTTGAAGACTTGTGTCCCTTCACTTTCTCTTGATTGATCCATTTGTGAGTTTAGCTACAAGAGAGTCTTTAATCATGCTTCCATCCTTCTTCTCCTTCTCCATCGTCTTTCCATGCCATGATAGTGTCCCTATTCCTACAATTCACTCATGATGAGATGACATCAATTCGAAAACCCCCTAGTCTAAGATGATGCATTCTGATCCATCAACTGAGACTGGGAAAAGTGAAAAGCTAGGGACAGGGGTTCAGTGACTGCACATTGTGAATTTCCAATAGTTAGGGGGGAGAACTTGAGTTCTGAGACTGTGAAATGGGCAGCTCAGGGAGGCCTGAAGTAAAATACTATGCAGTTTATGGAGACAATGGGGTCTGGCTGAGGGAACAAACATTGGTAAAGCCAGATGTTAAGGGAGGCTCGACTTCTATTCATTACACAGTTCCAACAACCATGGGAAGATCTCGAGGGTTGAATATGCGAAATGCGCAGTGCAAGGCAAGCTAGGAGACATAACTGCACAATTCTGGGGTCAATGTGTAGAATTTTCTCTACAAATCAGCTATCTCATTGATATCATGTAGAAATTTCACCTGCAGATCAAACTGATATATGCAATGTACTAAAGCATAATACTAGATCTACATCTACCATAAACTTTGCGGAAGCTAATCAACCATGAGCAACATCAAGCATGAACACATGTAACTGATAAGAAGGAATAAATCACACATAACACAGAAGATTTTATCCATGAAAAACACCAGCCTAAAACCCCATCTCTGTATTATCAATCAAGTGGAAATCCTCAACAACATATAAAAATAATCAACTCAAAAGCTATCCCTCTCTCTCTGTACTTTGATGATGTAGCTCATAGACTACCTAGGCCTCAACATATAGGCCACAAGTCCTCCAATCCCCTATTTCCTTGCGCAATTTTAATTGGGGTCCAATTACATAACATGTGGGAATCAGCCCCAAACATACCTGCTGTCAACCTCAGGTCCAACTACGCAATCCTTGAGGACTCAAGTTCCTCCTGCATGCAACGAATATTCGCTAGAAATATCCTATCATTTGATAGTACACTATTCCTCATCTGATCTCAACTAGGTCTCTGTCTGAACTACCATGCATCAGTTATCCATGAGAGAATACTCAGTTATCTGAAAATAATAGTTGTCACATGCATGCAAGCATCAACAAACTATATCTCATTAATTTAAAAACTTGTTAAATTAATCTAAATGAACTTGAATAATTTAAACTAAGTCAACTGATCCTCTCAATATATAACTCATCCTTAATTCCTCAATCAATGGAGCACATCAAGGACACATTTCCTAATTAGTGGAGAAATTATTGCATGTTATCACAAAGACTTCAAGTTTGATTTTCCTTAAGTAATTAAATCATAGAGAATTAATTAATTAATATTCAAACTGCTGGTAGGACCAAATTCGAATTTTACTTCCTATTTTAGACCAGGGACTATCTAAAAATAGGAATCCAACTTGAACTACTAAAAATAGAACTTCTATTTTTAGCAATTCCATTTTTCATTCCTTGTTGCCCAATCCAACGTTGATGCCCAAACTACTATTTTTTACACTTTTATTTTTAGCAATTTCTTGTTGCCAATTTTCAACACTCCCTCTCAACAAGAAAGGTTTCCTCTTGAACCCAATCTTGTACCTCTGGAATGTTCTGCATGTAACACATCTACCAAATGTGGTTGCTCCAGCAACTCTTGGAACAAAAATACTCCCAACTAACCTCTCTGTTGGGCTAGACACATACTCTGATGCTAAAGCTCTACCTAATGCTAACAAGTGCTCCCTCTCTGACCTCTGTGCTACTGCAACATGTCCATGCATCTCGCACCATTGCACCCCTCTCTGTGCTACCCTGCATTGTGTAACACACTTGTGCCTCTCACATTACTACAACCTGCATGCTCTGTGTTTTCCTGAGATTCCCTGCACTATATCTATCTCTGCCGCTCCATCCACATCTATCTCTACCCAATCAGTCAGTTCCTTCTACTCCACATCGGGGCTCCCGTAGTAAGGTCTCATCCAAGAGGTTGGGTACCTCAAGGATCCTGCCCCTCATCCTTGGGACGATCACTCTACATTGCCCCACCTCCTACTTGGAGGTATGGCTGCATGTGATCCCTCAAACCACCTGGCTCGAAGTTTTCCCCTACTGGAGGTCTCTGCATGAGTAGATGTCTCTACTTGATCTCCACTCAGCTTCCCCTGTTGTGGCTGCTCCACGACCTCCTGAAGCTGCTACACCAATCGTGGCTCCTCCACAATCGTCTGAGACTTTTTCTGGCACTGCATGTTGAGAGGTAATATACTCTCCCTCTCAACCACCAAGTCTCCATCAGTTACCTTGTTTCTCAAGGCTTTGCATGCATCTTGAACCTCAAGAGCATACAGGTTCTTGATCCGTGAACCAATCTGCTTCACCTGTCTAGTGATGATGTGTCTAAGGAAAACCTTTCCATTACTGAAGACTACATCATAGCCTCTGTCTTCCAGCATTGCGATCGACACCAAGTTTCTCGTCAGTCCTCGTACATACTTGACATCAGTCAAGGTAAGGCGAGCTCTATGCTCCCTTTGAAAAATAACCATGCCTACAACTGAGACACTATACTTTTCATCATTACCCATCACTATGAGTATCTGGAGATCTTTCTCCTCCAAAGTACTGAACAAACTCTTGACGCCGGTCATGTGGAAAGAAGCTCCACTGTTAAGAAACCAACCACTTCCCACCATGGATGAAACCATGCATTCAAAGAGTGTGAAATCTAACTCGAACTGTGAAGCAAGTGCCTCACCTTCAGATCCTTCCACGGATCCCTTCTTAGATTTCCTCAGTGGATGATTTGTAACAAAATGGCCCACCTCATGACAACGAAAGCATTGCACTTTCGATTTGTCAACCTTCTTCCCACCATGGGAAGAACTACACATGGAAAGAGAAACATTCTCCTTCTCCTTCTTTGCCTTACTCGCTAAGGCACAATTCTCCTCATCTTCCATGGATGAAGAATTGTCTCTGGTGCTCCGTCTGATCTCCTCCTGCATCAAATCCGACCATAGTTGTTCCTAATCTGGCAGTTTCTCCCTTCCATTAACTGAGTCCTGGTAGCTATGCTAGCTCTTAGGAATGCCAAGGAGTGCTAGACTCACCATGTCATCATCAAATGTCATGACCCCTACACTTGCAAGCTCATCCCTGCATGAGGTGAGCTTGTTCAGATACATAGAGATTGTCTCATCCTTTTCACACTTGATCTTTCAAATTTTGTCCTTCAGTGCCAACTTCCTATGATCACTTCTATTCTCATAAATATCTTTCAATGTCTTCCACATCGAAAATGGAGTCTCCTTCCCATGGACGCTCGAGACAATGTGATCTCGAACTCCCTCCAAGATGATTCTCCTAGCTCTAGCCACACACTTCCTCCATTCCACCAAATATTTTCCATTAGATCCTAAGGGCTTGGGGACTTCTTGATCAATGAATTCCTTCACCCCGTTATCCTCTAATACTGCCTCCATGCTATCCTTCCAGGCTATATAGTTTGAGTTTCCATCCACTTCATACTCAAGCCTCAAACCATAGAATGTGATTGATGAAATCTGAAATGTGATAAGAACTCGATATCTATATCTAGAAACCACAAAATTATTCCTTCTTATATACTATTCTTCCTTGATCACCTGTGCTCTGATACCATGTATAATTTTCTCTACAAATCAGCTAGCTCATTGATATCATGTAGAAATTTCACCTGCAGATGAAACTGATAAATGCAATGTGCTAAAGCATAATACTAGATCTACATTTACCATAAAATTTGCAAAAGCTAATAAAACCATGAGCAACATCAAGCATGAACACATATAACTGATAAGAAGGAATCAATCACACATAACAAAGAATAATTTATCCGGGAAAAGCACCAACCTAAAACCCCATCTTTGTATTATCAATCAAGTGGAAATCCTCAACAACATACAAAAAGAATTAGCTCAAATGTTATCATGCTCTCTCTATATTCTGATGATGTAGCTCATAGACTACCTAGGCCTCAATATATAGGCCACAAGTCCTCCAATCCCCTTTCCTTGCGTAATTTTGATTGGGGTCCAATTACATAACATGTGGGAATTGGACCTAGCCATACCTGTTGTCAACCTCAGGTCCAACTATGCAATCCTTGAGGACTCAAGTTCCTCCTGCATGCAAGGAATATTCACTAGAAATATCCTAGCATATGATAGTACACTGTCCCTCATCTGATTTCAAATGGGTCTCTGTCTGAATTGCCATGCATCAGTTATCCAGGAGAGAATACTCAGTTATTTGAAAATAATAGTTGTCACATGCATGCAAGCATCAACAAACTATATCTCATTAATTTAACAACTTGTTAAATTAATCTAACTGAAATTGACTAAGTTAAACTAAATCAACTGATCCTATCAATAAAGAACTCATCCTTAATTCCTCAATCAGTGAAGCAAATCAAGGACACATTCCCCAATCAGTGGAGAAATTATTGCATGTTATCACAAAGACTTCAAGTTTGATTTTCCTTAACTAATTAACTCATGGAGAATTAATTAATTAATATTCAAACTGTTGGTAAGACCAAATTCAAATTTTAATTCCTATTTTAGACCAGGGACTGTCTAGAAATAGGAATCCAACTTGAATTGCTAAAAATAGAACTTCTATTTTTAGCACTTCCATTTTTCATTCCCTGTTGCCCAATCCAACACTAATGCCCAAACTACTATTTTTTGCACTTCTATTTTTATCAATTTCTTGTTGCCAATTTTCAACCGGGAGTCATGCACAACAATTGCATAGTGTAGCAGTCCTGGGAGACAGGGACTACACTTGCATAGTTCCAAGCATCAAGGTGAAAACTTATAGGGTTGAGACTATGTAGTGCATAGTTTAGTTGGGGCACAGTGAAGCTAAGTTGTTTGGTTAGGAAGATTTTCTGAAAAATGGCTAAGTGTGGGATAGGTGATGAACTTTGATAAACCTTGAATGTGATCACACAATTAATATACTTTGATGACTCGACAACATAGATCATTGGAACACATGAACAAATCATTTCCCTCTGTGTGTCTGCCTCATGACAAGATACGACAAATGAGAATTAAGATAGGCTTTAGGATGACTGTGACGACTCTTGTGTGAAAATGATCAAGACTTTGTGTATGGATACGAACAATGTTTACATGGCTAGGAAAACCCATATATGTAAAGACCGACCTTTGAAAACATCAGAATAGGATTGCAAACATTGCATGACAACCAAACATGCCAAGAGACGACAGCTAACCCAACATGAAAAAGGGAACAAAGCACTGTAAGAAAGCTCATGAAATGAGCTATAGTGTTTGCAAAAACAATGTAAAATATCAAGGAAGGCTCTAAAATTGAGTGTAAAGAAATTTTTTGGAGGGTGTTGCAGCAACTACAACAATTGGCAACATACTAGTTGAACTCCAGCTTCTATGTCTTGGTTAACTTCTTCTGTATGGGGCCTTGGTTCTTTGAGTATTTATTCATCGTTCAGATTACTTTTGCCTTCCCATTTACCCCAAGAAAATAAATGGTTCCCTCTATACCTTCTATGTTGAACACAACATAATATTCAATATAATAACAATGTTTCTAGTTGGGAAGGGTAGTGTAATTCACGAGCTTAATGTTTTCAAAGTATAATTTTTCATCTCTAGTATTGTTCCATTGTGCTAATAGGCTTGGACAATACCCTAGCTGAGTCACGCAGGAACACAAACATTTCTCTGCTTCCAACGAGCTTGGATAGTACCTTGATGGAGTTGCTTGCTTCACCTCTCTGTGAAAGAAGCCTTTCTCTTGTTTCACCTTTATTTATTTATTTCAAGAGAAATGTGCATTGGAACTTATTTATTTTGGGGTGGAAGAGGGATCCCGACTTATTAAGAGAAGAAGAGGTTGTGCCCTTAGAGAAGCATAGTTTAGACTGTTCCCATTCTCTATTTTTACTAGTTGGATAAGCTTGAAGACACCAAAATAAAAAAACCAAGTATAGGCATGAGGTTTCCGGACTAGACCTAGGTTCATGGTTGGACCAAAAATCTCCTTACGGACGAACCATATTTTCCATATGAACTTCATCGGCCAAAATATGTAACCAACACAAGGAAGACAGACATAAGGCTATCCAAATGTTGAAGTGTGACAAGAATCTTCATAGTTTGGCCACACACATACTTAGAAGCCACAAAATATTCATGCATAACACTTATTCACATAATAGAAACAAAACAAAATTCAAACAAATAAACAAACATCAAACATAAAGACTATGTACACAGTGTAGGGCACAACCCTAGATTTTCACTAAAAATATTGTTTCAAGTCTTGGCCATTGACAGGGAGAGAGTCAATCTTGCCTCAAGTGATTGAAGACTATAAGTGTGTTGGCCAAGATTTTTGTGCACCATGAATGGATCAATCCACATGGATTGAAACTTAGTGTGTTTGCCTTTGTCCTCGTGGGCCTTATCCCACTTTAAGACTAAGTCACGCACACTGAAGTTGTTTTTCCTTACAGACTTATTGTCGAACCACCTCTTGATACGATTCTGATGAAGTGAAATTTTTTCTCTTTCTTTCAACCTTTCTTCTTATAGCTTATGAAGGGTGTCCATCCTACGTTGAACTAACAAACATGGATTGACTTCGAATTCTTGTGAGAATTGGAGAGCAGGAAAGTAGATGTTGGGAGAGAGGATGTCTTCTTCTCCGTAGACCAGGAAGTAAGGAGAGGTGTTCAAGGAAGGTTTCAGTGTGATTCCGTTAGCCCATAAGGAAATTACCAAAGTAGATTTCTAGTTTCACTTCTTAGAGAATATGGTCTTTTTGATAACGTGGATAAGGTTCTTATTCATGGATTCAACAAGGCCATTCCCCTATGGATAATAATTAGATAAGTGTTTCAATATGATACTATTTTCCAATGCAAAATCATAGAGTTTTAACGATGAAAAGTATGTTGATTTTTAAAAAACAAGTGAAATAGGAATTTCGAACCTAGAAATGAGGTTATGTTGCAAAAAGTTGATGACTTACTGATCATTCACTTGTTTGAGTGAAACTGATTCTTTCCACCACATGAAATACTTTGTGGCAGTTAGGATGTAGCAGTGCTTCTTTGAGGAGTGTAGGAAAATTTCCTCAATAATGTCCAAGCCCCATTGTTTAAAAGGTTCTTCCACTACAATGGGTTGTAGTGGGGTTGTTGACTTCTTGTTTCTGTCGGCACAACTTTGATAGACCAAACACTTGCGAGTGTAAGCATGAGCATCTATGAATAATGTAGGTCATTAAAAGATGACCCGCATAACCTTATGTGGTGTGGTGCTTCCTACGAAGTGTCCCCAGCTAGTCTGTCATGGAGATCATGCAATGAATTTTTGAATCATTTTCTTCCAAACACCTAAGAAATACTCTGTTGTGGTGCTTTTTGAAGAACACCCCATGCACCAACTGATAATAAAATTCCTGAAGCCTGAGTTCCCTCTCATGACATGCAAAAAAGTGGGAGGGAACTGTGACATGCTCAAGGCATTGGCACACATCCGTGTACCAAGAGTTTGTGCTTGTAGTGGGGGAGGCTCGTTCAACATTGTACATCTCAATTTCTTGCTCCCATCCCAAAAGGTCTTCTTTTTCCTCCTTCACATTTACTACTTCTGTTGTTAGTGATAAAGACCATGGCCCTTGACTGTATCAACCAACTTGATTTCTAGATCATACTCTTGCAACCTAGTCATCCAATTCGCTCTCCTTTCACCCAAATCTTGTTGAATAAGCAATGATATGACTGCTGGGTGAGAGACAAAGATAACACAATGATTTTTCAATATATAGGGCTGAAAATTATTTACCACTTTGTGTATTGTATAAGCCTATTTTTACATAGTGGGGTAGTTAATCTCTGTACACTTGTGAAGGAGATAGGCCACTCATTTTTCAATTCATCCTTCTGAGAGAGTACATCAACGAGAGAGGTGTGATTGGGAAGGAAATCTGTGTGATTGGCCTGAACTTGTCCAGGTCTACCTTAATCCCACACTTAGAAATAATGTGGCCCAAGAGATTACCTTTCAACATTGCAAAGATAGTTTTGTTGGAAGTTAAGGATATCTTGTACTCGGGACATTGGTAAAAAAACTTCTTTAAGTGGCATACATGGTCTGACCTTTGTTTGGAGAACACTGTTACAACTTCCAAATAGACCACTTTGCTTCTCCCAACGAGTCTGTGGAAAGCGATGATCATAACACGTTGGAAAGCTGCACCAACATTGATAAACCCGAATAAAATTCGTTTGAATGCGAACGTGCTCCAATTTATTCTGAATGTGGTTTTAATTCTGTCAGGATCTGCAACCAGAACCTAGTTGTATTAAGAATAACCATCTAACCGAGAACTAATTTCACACCTCGATACTGTTTGCAATATTTTTTCCATGGATGGCATGTGGTAGTTGTCCTTATCCAAGGCATAGTTAAGATTTATGAAATCTACACACATGTATATTTCCCTGGAATTTCTTCCTTACCGGGACCAAATGTGACACCCACGTTGAGTGTCAAACTTTATATATGATTCAGGCATCCAAAAATTTTCTCAACTCTTTCTGAATAAGAGGCTCAAGCTTTGTATGCACTTTCCTTAGCTTTTGTTGGAATGACTTGACCCCTTCCTTGATCAATATTACATGATGGATGATTCACATGTCATATGCCTTGAGTTCATTATACATCCATGTGAAGACATCACAATACTACTTGAATAAGCAGATAAAGGCTTGCCACTCTTGTGGTGTGCAACAAGTACTGAGATTGACATATTTCAGATCCTTATATGTTCCCAAGTTAATATTCTCATGTGACAATGTAGATATATGGGTGTTAGCATCGACAGGTCCACGGAAGCGATTTTATAGGCCATACAACTTTTGCAACAATACCACACCCTTGGGGATGAGCTTTCCTTTTCTTTCATTGGCTACATCCGACAATGCCTTTTCATGCTCGTCCTCAGCATTCGCCATGAAGCACAATATCTATTGGTCATCATAAAACACATGTAAATTAGTGATATTGTCGGGGGCAGAAGGCTTATAAATAATTTCAGCAGAAAAATAGTCCCTCAACGGTGACAACCTAGCCACAACATTTGTTCATGCATCCACAACTATGTTACACATTCTTGGAACAAAAATAATATTGAAAGATTGGAAATGTGAAATAAGATCTCATATCTTTTGTTGATAACTTCTAAGCTGAGGTGACAAACAATGTATGGTGTTACATAGCTCTCTCACCACAATTTCTGAGTCATCTACCGCTTTCAGGATGGAAACATTGAGTTCAATGGATTTTTGTAAGCCCGAGATCACTGCTTCATACTTTGCAGTGTTGTTCGTGTGCTCATATTCCAAGTCGTTAGAGATCCAAGCCCTCCTGTATGTTGGAACCATTGAAGTACATAGTACAAATATCATATGTACAAGGACTGGGAACTACACCAGTACTGCGGCAACTACTACTATATATACCAAGTTCATTATCACAAGTTATACACGGAAGGAGATCCAACTATGTATCTGGTGGAATTGGGGATGGTTGTGCAAGATAACTCCCTAGTTGAGTTATAAGGAAGCAATTTCCAAAAAGTTATTCTAAGAAAGCCATCAATTCATTATGTTTTTCCAAGGGAGTGGCAATGTGTTTCATATATCTCTGATCAAGGTGGATGTTGGTGGCCACCCATGTATCCCACTTGGACCCCCACAACTGTCTCTTTCAGTTTTTCAGTTTCCTTAATTGTAGCACAATTTACTATTTTTAGTAGTTTTTCGGGTCCTGAACTTCCGGAGCCATTTTGAGGCCCAAAATGACGTTTTTTGGGAATACTAGGATCAAAAACATGGATCATAGACCAATGTTTCTCTTCCCAAAGTTATAGTCCTCGGATAGATCTTTCTAACAAGTTATTGTACGCGTCAAACAGAGATCGTATGCCAAAGTTACAACCCCGGGAAGTTGATGTACCAATTTACCAAATGGGGCCCACAGTTTGGCGTTTCATTTTCTAGGGTTAGGATTTTGGGTGTTTATCGTTTTCCATTACTTCTCAACAATAAATAGGCCTTTGAGACTCATTGTAACACAGTTCAGAGGCATGTAGCTGCCACATCTCTTCTTAGAGATAAACTACCATTTCCCTAGCTGGGTTATTTCCAGTTCTGTTTGTAATCATATTTCAGTATTTTACATTAATGAAATTAAGTATTATTTCCAGTGCATCTCTATGTTTATGGTTATCTCTAAATTTTTTTGCGTTCCTGTTTAAATATGGATCAATCTCTCTGATTCTACCCATATCTAATTATTTCTACCCTTATACGGAAGCCATATGTGTGACCAGTCTATGGAAAAGTATCCTTGTAGCTTGCTAGACCAGTCTCTGCTAAAAAACACTCTGTATGCTTTTAGAATGTCCACAATCACTACATTCATGCATTGGTTGACTCATCCATCAGATGATAAGAGGATGATGACAACCCTGAGTTCACCAATTTCCTGGACAGGATTGTTGTCCAGCTGAATAATCTGTGCATCTTTTTTATCCCATTTAGCATTGATTTTCTTGGCAACAGATAATGGAATTACATTCACCGATGCGCCAGAATCAACCAAGCAATTGTGTACATTTAAATTGAATATTTCGAAAGTTAACAAGAAAGGTGGGTAGAGTGTATTTACATCCACTATTATAGCATTAACTATGGATTCGATATAACCAGGAGACTTACCAGATCCCGTGAGTGAAGAGGTATCATTACCTGTGGAGGCCTACCCAAGTGCCCATAAGAGGATGTCTCGATGGCTCGTGATCTTCGTTAGTTCAAACATTGAAATGTTCACACGAACCTTCTTCATGTCATCAACTATTTTGTAGTCCAGAACATGAAGAATGGTCGAAGTATCTGGGGTTGTGACTTGGTTTGGTTTTTTGGAGTGATGGTTCTATCCTTACTACTGACATAATCACTTTTCATTGAGACTACTTTCCCATAATTTCTCTGAGTGTTATGTGCTGAGTTGACTAGTGGGTTGATTTTCCTTAACCAGTTTTCTTTAAATTTCTTCTTAAGGAACTCGATTGTAGTAGGCAACCCTTGGCTTCTCAAGTTGTACTGGTTGATATGCATTTGGGCTAGGCCATCACTCAAAGGATTTTTATTGGTAGTACACATTTGGGCTATGAGTATACAGTTAAACATGTTCACTGCATTCCAGACACTTGGAGTTTCATTGGTTGTCGTAGCTTCTTCCTTTTCTTCTGTAGGCTCTGTCTGCTCTTCAACCATTACCAAATCAACAAGCTGCATAGAAACCATTCTCATGGCTTGATTCCACTATGGGCACATTTTCTCTGAATGATGTTCTTGATGATACACATAATATTGATCTCTGCCCAACTTCTCAATGTTAAACACAACATTGGATCTTTGTGTAGACTTTGCCGGTTTGTTTCTTCTACAGATAGAAGTTGTAGTCCTTCTAAATAGGTTGAATCTAGGAGGATTGATGCTCATAGTGGTCTCGCTTGACCTTTGTTTGAGCTCTTCCATTTCATTAAACATAGACTTGACAAGACAAGTCAAGCTTTCAAGATCAAATGTTTCTTTCTCTTTGGCCCTGCTCACAAAGGCTTGAGACCTCTTACCTGTGTCCTTGGAGTCTTTTGTTGGTTCATCATTTGAGATGAATCTAATTATGTGCAAGTCCTTCTCAACAATGATAACCTATTCATAATTTTCCGTTAGTGTGTGTTTCACAGTTCTCTTCACAAACTGCACAATGCTTGTTGGAAAGGCAAAATTGTAGTAATCTATGGCGATGAAGTCATGAGGTTTCATGTTTTTCGGAACTTTTTTCAAAATGCAATTGAAACTATGGTTTAAATATTTCACTGTCCTTTTTCTCCATCTTAATATTACCTATCTCTTTCAATAACATGGCGGGGGTTTTATCATCCACAAATTTTTCAAGGAAGATCTTCTTCAACCCCCTCAAATTCTGGATGGAGGGTGGAGGAAGGTTGTGATACCATACAACTACTCTACCATCCAAGGTACATGGGAAAATTATACATTAAACATCATCATAACGTACCTCAAGTGTTTGTAGATGCATGTAAAAGTTGTCGAGATGGCCTTCAACCTTCACTGTCTTATCAGGGTCATACTTTCTTAAGAGCTTCCCCGAATGCCTTGGCATCTTGTGTAGAACACGCAGAAGTATGAGTGGGCCTTGATTCATCCAGTCCATATTTTGGTCTGCCATGTCTTCTTCTTCACTGTCTTCCTCTTCTTTATTAGAATCTGATGGCTCTTATTCCTCTTCTTATTCTTCGGTCCAAGAGTAGAATGTTATCTCCATCACCACTGTGAAAGAGTGGAGGCTCTTCTTGTTTTTCCACAAATTTTGAAAATTCTTCAAGAGTGGCAAGAACAACATCTTCAAGATTCGAAAATACTATCCCCATGGAGGTGCTCTTGTTCTTCTCTAGATAATATGGATGACTGATTACTCCCGAGATGAATCCAATAAATTTTTCAAATTGATGGGTTATAGGGTGGATGGCCTAAATATGATCATACATAATTTCACGTTCAGGCTTAAGCTGAGAAGAGTCTCCAACTTTAGAATAACTAGTAGGGGAGGTGCAATGAATGTTGCTACCTTGACCAAAAGATGGGATGATTGGGTCGGTGGGTTTATCAACTATAAAATACTGACTTCCATCCTTCTAACGCCAGAAATGTTGATGGTACTGGACCTGCCAACATTCAAGGTATCTCCCCAGTATGAAGTCCCAATTAGACCTCACACCATTTTTTGTAGGAGTCCCATACGATATAAGGGCCCGATTTCCAAATCCTTGAAGATTTTCCTTTGCTCTAACTGTCAGCAAGAGAGAGAGGATGCAAAGGTATCTTCGAAAAGAAAGGGAGTGTGTCTGGTGAGTGTTCAGTTGCAACTCTGTCTAGGTTATTCTACTACAGAGGGGAAGAAAAGTGAGCCTCTAAGTGAGAGGTAATAGTACCACCCAAGAAGAGACACACATGAACCAAAAATATCCATCTAACATCCAATGAAATAGTCCACAACATTGCGAGGATCGTTACAACCAATAAATGAGAAATATTTGTCTAGTATCCTGTAGAATAGTCCATAAGGACGGGGTAACAATAACAACCATTACAACACATTCTCAATAAAATAAGAATTAAAATAACCGAAATAGTTTAACTATCTTAGCACATGTGAAAGAAAACATGAAATACAAACATCCATAGAATACTAGCATTAATAAGGTTCCGAAATTCATTCTCTCTTCTCAAATACTATCTCATTGCCCTGATGATGGACTCACCAAGTTAGTCTGAAACGTTGGTTTCATAACTGATCACAGGTTTTCCACAAATTCAATAAAATCAAGCAACCTGTATGGACTCCCTCTTCAAATCCATAGAATAGTCTTACAAACATTCATAGTCCATGCATGAAGAATATGTTGGCCTTAAAGGATTATATTATTAAGTAAAATCTCTAAGACACATGTTTACAATGTACATCAATAGCCCCAATAGTGGGACATTGGAGCCACTCCTTACTCCTTAAAGAACTAGCTCATCTCTTTAATGCCTTGTGTTACATAGTATTTTGTCACACCTCTTTCACTTCCTTGTTACATACCCTAAAGTTCTTGAAACATGATCATTATGAAATGTACTTATTCATATATGCAGCGTAGATCCTTCCTAAGACATTGATTGGAAAATTCCTTGAGCTTCCTCTGGAGGGCTCTAAAACCCTAATTTGAGAATCATCGCCCTTATGAGACAAAAAAAACGATGGTTGCCTATTTCACAATACTCAACTCACGATGGCATCACTATGTTCACTTGTATACCCACGATGATCTAAAAAAGGCAATTTTCCCAAAGACGATGATAATCTTTGTGATCTAGAAGCTTCCAGAGCAACGAGCTAGAGGTTGCTTGACATAGATGAGGTAATAGTACTAGATGAGGTCGAATTATATCAACTTGGCCTCTTTGTATTATCCCTATGAGTGACCTCCTTGAGATAAGGGCCTACTCCTATCTTTGGAGAGATCCTAACTCCCTTTACCATCCTATATATTTATCCTCTCCCATTTCGAAATGGTTGGTCTATGCCTATTTGCACCCTTATGCTAAGATTGTGCCTATTGTAGGTTTTAACCCCGTACAAAAATTACCTGCATACGAATTCTAAATCATAGAAAAATAAACAATGTGAGAGCATAACACATAAAAACACATATGCATAGAGATTTTCCCTTGGATCCCAAAACCGGGACTACCAGCTTGATTTTTCATTATATTCCTTTCAATGTTACAATACATATTTATACATGCCGA
>APFE030943673.1:307417-338511 GCA_000404065.3 Pinus taeda | reverse complement strand
TCTTTCACCTCTCTAAACACCACATCTCGACTGTACACAACCTTCCGTGTGACTGGGTTCCAAATCTTATAACCCTTTAAACCCTCCTTATACCCAATAAAGATGCACTTTTCAGATTTACTATCCAACTTGGTTCGTTTCTCCTTTGGAACATGTACATATGCATCACATCCAAATACCCTCAGATGTGAAAGAGAGGGTTTCTTACCAGTCCATACTTCTTGTGGAGTCTTATCCTCCAACGCTGTTGAAGGTGACCTGTTGACCAAGTAACATGCAGTATCCACCGCCTCTGCCCAGAATTCCTGTCCTAACCCGGCACCACTGAGCATGCTTCTTGGCCTTTCCATCAACGTCTTGTTCATTCTTTCTGCGACTCCATTTTGCTGAGGTGTATATGGAGTAGTCTTCTGCCGTGCTATACCACACTTCTTACAAAATTCTTCAAATTCCTTGCTGCAGAATTCTCCACCATTATCTATCCTCAGTACCTTTATCTTCTTCTCTGTCTGATTTTTCCACCAGAGCCTTAAATTCTTTAAACCTGTCAAAGACTTCAGATTTCTTCTTAAGGAAATATATCCATGTATTCCTTGAGAAGTCATCTATAAATGATACATAGTACACAGACTTACCCAGTGATGGGACTTTCAAAGGTCCAAACACATCACTATGCACAAGCTCTAATATTTGTTTCGTCCTCTTACCACCAGAGAGGAAACTCACCCAATTCTGCTTCCCATATACACAATTTTCACAGAAATCAAAATCTAGGGAGCTATTACTCATACCTTCTACCATACCTTTACCACGAAGTATTCAAAGGCCCTTCTCTCCAATATGTCCAAGCCTTTGATGCCATAGCATGATCTTCTCTCCAGAGACCACTAGATTTTCTGCTCCATTTTCAGGAACCATAGAACTATTGCACTCGTCAACAACAGTGCTACCTTGCAGCTTGTACAGAGCTCCAATCCGAATTCCCCGCATCAATACCAGTGCTCCTCGAACCATCTTGCAGGTATCCTTCTCGAACACTGTCTTTACACCTGCATCATCCAACTTGCTTACAGAAATCAGATTTCTGGCCAATGCAGGAATATGTAGAACACCCGGAAGGTTTCGAACCCTTCCACCTTGCAACTTCAACCTTACTTTTCCGCGACCAATGATTCTAGCCTTCCTATCATCTCCTAAGAAGACATCACCACCATCATATTTATCATACTCGCAGAACCACTCTCTATGGGGAGTGAAGTGAGAGGATGCACCTGAGTCAATCAACCATGCCTCATGATCTACATGTGTACTTGAAGAAGCCATGTACACATCCCCACCTTCATCTGAGGTGGTTTTCGCCTTTGCAGAAGGAGCATCATCAGATCCCTTTCCTTTATCAGGAGCTTTAGATTTACACTCCCTTCTGAAGTGCCCTTCCTTTCCACATTTCCAGCATACCACCTTTATGGGTTTTTCTGGAGATTTAGATATCCCTCTAGATTTAGATCTCCCACTCATGACTTATTTTTGTTTCTGTTCTGGGACCATCCTCATACAGACAAGGCATCACCATTCTGGCTATCCATATTTTTCCATCTCATCTCCTCCGTTAGCAACGTTGAGACTATTTCATCAAACTACAAAGCAGTTGCATTGCTACCTATTGCAATAACCAGACTATCCCATGAATCTGGTAGAGAACACAACACACTGATGCACTTATCTTCATCTGAAATTTTAATATCAACATATGATAATTGACTTACCACAGTATTAAACGCATTTAGATGCTTTGTCACCGAGTCTCCATCTTTCATCCTCAGGTTATACATCTTTTTCCGCATGAACAATTTATTCACCAGAGACTTAGATTAGTACAAAGTCCCTAACTTGTCTCACAAAGCCGTCGCTGTAGCTTCCCCTGATACATTCAGCAATATTGAATCTGAGACACACAATCGTATTGTGATCTTTGCCTTCCGATCCAACTTCTTCCATTCTTCATCGGTCACTCCCGTTGGTTTAGTACTTGGATCTACCGTGATCCACTGATCTTTATCCACCAACAGATCCTCCTTCTTGAGTTTCTACAACTCAAAGCTCTGACCATTGAACTTCTCAATCTCTTTCTTTCCGCTGCTCGCCATCTTCTTTCACCACCAGAATCGATCTCGCAGATCTCCCACTGAACAGGATCTACCATAGGCCGGAGCGAAACCCCTCAGCAACAAAGGCGTCCCCTTGAAGCCAAAACAAATCTGATACCAAATGTAGGTTTTAACCCCGTACAAAAATTACCTGCATATGAATTCTAAATCATAGGAAAATAGACAATGCGAGAGCATAACACATAAAAACACATATGCACAGATATTTTCCCTGGATCCCAAAACCGGGACTACTAGCTTGATTTTTCATTATATTCCTTTCAATGTTACATTACATATTTATACATGTCGAAGCATCCAATACCATGGACCGAAAACCATCACGTTCAATACCATGGATGAAAAAACCATCACATCCAATACCATGGACCGAAAACCATCGCGTCCAAAAAACATGTGCGGAATCATGCGCAAAACCATAGGTGGGTCCGCCCAACCTAATATAGGGTCCAAAACAAAAATTTTCTAGGGCGCTGCCCCGGACCTCATAAAGTGGGGTTATGGGTACCCCTCAAACCCCTTGTTAACTATGTGGAAAGAATATAACACAACCCAACACCTATATGCTACTCATTTGGCTTGGAGAAGGAGTGCTTGGAGAGCTTAGCTTGGACTTGGATATTCATTCAAGGACAACCTATCAATATCAAGGCTTGGTTGTATGCTTCCATCTATTTTCTATTAATATACAACTACTAGTTCATTTTCCCTAAATGTGTATGCTCATGTATTATTTAGGTTAACATTCCTTTATCAGTTAAGTAGGTTAGTTTTGAATATGCTATTTGTATTTACATGCCTTATTGTGTCTTGATCTCTTGTGCAGGTGCATAAATGTTGTGAACAGTAGGGACGAACTTGTGATGCAAGTGATTCAAGGTCTTCAACGAAGGAGATCAAGATAACATCGGAACAAGGTAGGATATCTTCTTCATCTCTTTTTTCAATTGTAACTTAGGAAAGTGTCTGGTAGATTGTCACTTTGATTGCTAGACCCACTCATTGGGCTAGCGGGATCATCTCTGTCCGTAGAGAGGATTTACCTAGACAAAAAAATGGTGACTATGTTGGGGAAGTTGTAACCCTTTCCATTCAATCCTTCATCCTATTTTTGTGTTGAGTTTGACCAACTATCCGTTTTCAGGCTTGTTTGCTTGTCTGTAACTTTTTCATTTGCTGGTAATTGCTTGAAGGTTCTTGGTTTTTTTTTTAACTTGAATAATTTTTAGTTTTATCTCATCTTTCTCTACCATCACAATTTTCTCTCAGACAGTCATGATGACATTACGGATGTTTTGATTACAGTCGCAATTATCACTAGTTTTTCCTTGACAGGTGTGATGATCCCAAAATTAAAAAAAAAAAAAAGGTTTTTCTTCTTGATTTCAGTATTTTCCCTTCTAGTAGTGGTTTGTTAGTTTCATTATAGTGTCATTGTTTTGGTTGACATGTTTATATGACTAAAAATGCCTCTCTATTTGGTTTAAGTGTGTTTGGAGCTTCATTTGCTTTTTAGGGTTCCTAGGGTTTTAGGTCACCCTTCATTCACTCATTGGTCTGCTCTTCAGAGACCAATTACCTTTGTTCAAAGAGTTCTTTTGCATCTAGACATCTTTTGCAAGTCACTTTTGGTTCGTTGGTATAAAGTTACTTTCATTGGAGTCGAATTGAGTAGATGCTTTGAAATTCACTTTAGTTCCGTTAGCAAGCAATAGGTTACACAAATGTTTGTTTCTTATTGAATTAAAAGGAAGTGCTTGTTTTTATGCTTGTGTTTTGGAAAGTGGAAGTGTATATCATTAAAGTATTTTCGAGAACTTTCTTGCATTCAAATCAGAAAGTGAAAGAAATTTTCATGATTAGTGAAATGTTTGCATTTTCTTTTTCTCTTTTGCACTAGTTTGTATTGATTGCCTCTTTAGGGAAAAAGAAAAGATTTTCATTTTTATGGCATTGCATTTGTTAGTAGAATGAAAGATTAGATTTCATTTTATTGCATTGAAAAGTTTGTATTGATGCTTTTGGATTGTTTGATGCATTGATTGGTTGTTTCTCTTACTTTGTTATAATAGCCTTCATTGAATGAAAATATTCATTTTCATCATGTAGTTGCATTCTAGGAGCAGGTGATATTGTTGATCCCTCAAAACTAAAACTTAATTCAAATATGAACTTTAAATGTTATCTCAATTAATCTAAAGAGCATTTGAAACATTAACGTTCATACTTAGTGGTCTAGGCTAGAGACATGTTCCGACGTCTATAAAACTTAGCAGCTATCATTCGCAATACTCTTGCATTACATAAGCGCTAGCACGGACTTGTGCTACCTATACCATCGAGTATATAAAGGGAGACCCTCATAGGTTGCAAACCTTTATCCATAGGAAGATGAGTCTGCCACCCTGTAAATGTGATACACCGAACACAACATTTGGGGAGATTTCCTTCACACACGGGAAGTCCTTCTGTAAATTTATTTAATAAGGTGTATATTGTAGTTCACAGTTACATGGTACTCCTTTTTGCTTAGAGTTACCTGAGTACTCATTTCGATCTTTTCTGACTCCTTAAATTTGAAAAGATCATCAAGCACTTGTCCTTTCAAGCTCGCTAAACCAACGAAAGTGACTAGAGTCACCTTTTTGTCCTTTTCTTGACTCTTAAAACATGAAAAGGCAAAGTTTTTGTTTCTAAAAATAACTACCCACGATAACATGTTGAACCCATGCAGTTACTTCTTGGACCAATATTGAGTAAATCCTTTTAAATTTTATTTTTAATCCACTGTTGGGCATGGAATCCGCCCAAGGCATGTTTTGGGGATTAAAGCCCAAGTTTTGACCAAATATTGTTGTAAAAGCTCCGCGAATTGCATTCATGGGGCGTGAAAGTATGATAAAGTCACAGGGTTGTCTGCCCTAGTTTTGTAATGTAATGTCGGCTGGATAGACCTACCCATGGTCCGCGGAACATGGGATTGTATAAATAGAGAAAGGCTCTAAGTGTAAAAGAGGGGATAGATAATAGAAGATGAGGATGAGAAGTTTGAGTGATTGAGTTGCAGTGTGAAGTGTGTCTTTGGGTCGTAGAGTAGGAGAAGGCTCTGTAGCTGAGTGCACAGAGGCCTAGTAGTCCGCAGCTGAGTGCGCAAACCCCTGCAGTTGAGTGCACAGGGTGAGTCGAGTCTGTAACCGTGGAAAGAATCAATAAAGAGAAGTTTGGTTATAATTCTGTGTATCTGTTCTTGGGTTAATGCATGATTAATATAATTTGTAAATATATTGTTTATTCACTGCACGCACCTGTGTGAATTTTTTATGTTGTTAAGTATAACTTAAAGCACTCAAGTAGGAAAAGATAATTAGCTAACATTGGAATATAAGCAAGGTCTTGGGTAATAACAGAGCGCGAAGAAACTTGTGTGCAGGGACAAACCACGGACTAGTCGAACTCATTAGACATCTCCAAGGTGTGGAAACCTGGTTCTAGCACCCTCCCATACTACTTCAGGTGAGACCTCAGTCCGCGCCCCATAGACTGTTGCCGAAAGGGCCAATAGTACTGGGATTTGTTTGGCTAATTAACTTTGAACCTGGGTCAGGCCCCAACAAGCCAACAAATGGTTCTGTTGCTGGGACTGGGATCTGCATAAAGATGTCTGATGTCGTATCATTGGAATCTGACCAAGAAAGGAATTGAAGAGTTGTTGGACAAAAAGATTCACGAGTTCATGACGTAGGAAAACAGGAATCCACTATTATCAAAGGAAGTGTGGTTAGATTGATACTTATATACATAAATCCATAAAAGTTTATTTGCATTCTTCCCTACTGAGTTGTACGAGTGGATCGCGAGGCTAGCAGATAGCCAAGGAAGGTGTAAACTCGACAAACCTATTGTGTGGACTCCAGACTTGGTGCGTAGACTAGAAGCATTGAAAGATAGGATCTCACGTGCTGTCGATCACTGGCTGGATCAGATCATATGAAGGTTCATCACCAAATTCCCGGTAGATACTTCGGTCAGCTATAGAGAGGTAGAATGACGCTTTCTCAAGGGACCGCGAGGTAAGTACATTAAATCTTTGAACACTTGGATTAAAATGTTATTGTGTGAAAAGTAGGCTATGAAAATAAATTGATGTTTGGGGCTACACGGAGTGGGAGGATCTATAGAAATGAAGGTAGCATAGAACTAGAAAATAGCCCCTTGATTTTACCTCCGCAGAGAGGCGAAGAAGAGCTTGCGAAGCTTTCACCAAGAAGTGCGATCAATCTATAAAGTAGAGAATTCCACGCATACCACCCTCACCCACACCACCACCAACTTCACCATCTTATTCCCTGACTTCACCCATACCACCTCTGCCACCACCACGAAGCCGTATGGCCAGAGCGATAAAACTACGAGTGTTCAAGGGAGTAGGGAATGAAGATCTGGACCAATTTTGGGTCGTGGTAAAATTGGTATGGGAAGCACAGGGTGTCATAGATGACAATATAAAGAAGGAAACGTTGGTCAACACTCTGCAGGATTGCGCGCTGACCTGGTACATTAAGCATTCCAATGACAATTCGAATGTGGGGATAGCAGATATCCAAGCTGTGCTAAAAAAGGAATTTAGCAGACCAAAATCGAAGGCACAGTCGATCATTGGATTTAAGGAAATCAAAATGCTAACAAGCAAAACCCCATGGGAGTTGGATCAAATACTGAAGTGCACAATTCGCGAACCGAACATGACCTTAACAGATGGGAAACATTGCGAATGGTTTGTAGCCTTGTTAACACCACATCACGCGTTGTCACAACAAAGGCTAACCACTCAGGCTGGAGCTTTGGAGGTCATGATGAGATTGCACGAGACTCTGATACAAGATCCTAACCTGGGAGTCCAGCAGATTCACACGCAGTTGAAGAACTTGTGCCTTGAGATGTAGAGTTTGAAATAAGAGAGGACGGATCATCGATAAGGACCATTGCCCGATGTTCACGAATTACCTTGCAGGAGGAGGACTGATGCCATTGAGACTAGAGGCACAAGTAGGACCAAGTGTGATGCCTTTATTATGGTGCACAATTTGTTAGATAAGAGGAAAACATGCTACATATAACTACCATCTACTACAGAAGTATACACATAATTCCTAGTAGTTGTTCTGTAATTTTTGCAGGTTAGTACGACCTGATGAGTGCACCTGTAGAAGTTATGAACTAATGATGGATCAGACTCCTACCTACAGAGTTCAGGCCAAAAAACGGCCCCTCGATCAAAACACAGGAATGGCACACACTAGATTTCAGGGGTGCAAACGAGGCCAAGGTGGAATGGGGCTAGGAAGAGGTCGCAGACAGCTGATATGTTACAATTGCGGAGGGTCAGGGTACTATGCCCACGATTGTACAAATCCAATGAGACCACCATGCTTATATTGTATGTAGTTTGATCATGAGATGGAGGACTGTCGCATGCTGATAACGAAGTTGCGCGATAAAGGAGCACTCCAACCTCCCCCGAATCAGAACCTGCGAATGATGAGGTATGAGCCGCGCGAGGAAGACCCTAAAGTAAATATTGTGCTCTAGAGTGGTATTACGACAGGGGATGACAAAGGAAAGTATCCCAAAGAAAGTAATTGGGTTTGCAAAGCCCCAACAAAGGAACCATCATTTGATTTCAAGCGCGCTAAGGAGACATCCATGGAAGCTAAGAAGAGCTTCATGGATGCCTCCACTTCAGGAAGTAAAGATAGACTAGAGCCAAAAATGGACCTATCGATGCTCACTACATTCTTGGAGACAACAAGGCTATGAAGGGGTTGCAAGAACTCATAACTAGATGTGTTGGGACCGCGCTAAGAGAGTCGTGCATAGTTTGGAAGCTCGGGAAGCACACGACGCGAATAGGAAGGGAGATGAGATTGACCGCGCATATCAGGGAATATGAGATGGATCAAGTGATTCTAGATCTAGGATCATAGAAAACGTCCTGCCAAAGCAGACATGGGAACGCATGGCCAGGCTTGTGTTGCAATGGTCTCCTATCTAATTGTGAATGGCGAACTAGCAAAGGGTCCTACCTATGGGGAGATTGCAGGGAATCACAGTAGATATCGAATGAGCGAGCATGCTAGCAGATTTCGAAGTGATAGAGATTGTTGATGACAACAATCCCTATCCCACGCTAATGGGAATAGATTGGGCCACTGACATGAATGGAGCAATAAATCTAAAGAAGCACAAGATGATTTTTGAGAAAAAGTCACTGCGCGTAGTGGTACCTTTAGATCCTTGTGGAAGGATTGCACTACACAGAGCTAGTGCGCGACTATGACAATGGCAATGATCTAGAATATATCTACAAGATAACTGCACATGAGCAAGACTGGGTAAATCCAACCACGGATGGCTGAATATCTTGGGAGTGTGAAAGATCCTGCACATCAGATTCCGATAAAGAGATAGAACGATGGCAGAACTAGTTACACGAGGTAACCATGCTCAACTGTAACATGATAACAAGGTCGTTGCACTGTGTAGTAATAGAGGTAAGAGATATGCCTACGTACAATGGGTTAGGTGAAGTCAAGGAGTTCCTGAACCAATTCGAAGGAGAAGTGTCGGAACAAAAGCGTTTAGGCGCTCTGAAATGGGTACTACGCACTACGCTCGCAAGGTGGTGGGGTACGCACCAACAGATTTTTGAGGACTAGTGCGAATGTAGAAGGATGATGTGCCTACGATTTGGGAAGCCAGAAATGTAGATAAAAGCCAAGTATGATGGATGAAATGGCCCGTGCACCCACCTTTCCAGATGGATACAGCCATATGGTGCACACCCTGCATGAAGGAACATTGTCCTCACAGTAGGAAACATGATCGGTAAGCAAGAGAGGGCAAGACAATGGCATGAACGACCCCTCTGTTTGGGACTAGGAAGTATTGTAAGACCAAGCACGTAGAAGCATCTTCACGCAGAATCTTTTGACAAAGTACGCAAAGCACTGAACATGGTCCACCATGGGAAGTGGGCTGACTAGGACTTGCGTGTACCAATGGTTCTCTGGGCATATATGACCATGTGCAAAACCCTGACCATGCGGGCACCTCCGAAGTTGAAGTATGAAGAGAATGTTGTAATCCCCGTGAAGCATGAAAAGCCTAGTTCGCACATAATAGCACCAGTAGATACGATGGTTCACGGACCCTGGAAAGAAGGGATCACACAAATGCAAGAAGCAAAGTGCATGGGACTTGAGGAAGAAATCCAACACGAAAATTTTAGGCTCCAAGAACTTGAAAAAGAAAGGGTGCGATTAAGGAGGAAAAGTGCTTCAGTAGAAGTGGAAGTCAAGAAGTTGGAAGACGAGATAAGGGACGAGTTTCTCAATAAGAAGACCATGGTGACAAAACAGGGTGCGCACAATCATGTTAACAAGCTTGGGGACTATCGCCACGAATTGATCAGTCTCATGCCTTGGCTTGGACCACATATTACTAAGAGAATTGACCAAGATGATGGGCTGCAGAGGATAAGGTGCACGACGTGGCCAGTGATGATAGAAGGTAGGTATTTCCTAGAAAGAATGCTGGATGATCGAAGGAAACCGTACATAGGTGGCACAGCCACCTAACTAGTCGAGGAAGGAATATTCTTATCACTCCAAGCAATTGAAAGGGAGCACAGGACTATAAACTATTCTTCTCGGGATCTGCGTGATATTGGAGATGCATGCAAAAGAAAAGAGTCACAAGGTCCGCCATTGCGCACGGGGGGCTGCGTTATCGTGCGGGTTGCCCAGAAAGTGACCGTTGAAGTCAATATTCATGATGGGATGCTCAGCTTGAGGCCAAATGGAGTGGGTAGCAGGCATTTAATACGCGATTTATGGGCAAGATTTGGAAAAATTTGCCATGAAGGGAGCATTGATGAACCGGATTTGAGGGGAATGGTCGAATTAAAATTCAAAAAGTGCTATAAAATACAAAGGGTTTCCCAACAAACAAAAATTGGTCATTTGTGAATTAAGTGATTGAGCAGAGCCCTGAGTATTGTGAACCGAGCGTTGATTGAGCCCTTGAGTTTGTGAGTGCTAGATTTCCAGATGAATACGATGGCAACTGCTCAGGACGTTATGGAGATAACCGAAATGACCACCGGAGAGGTTGTGTAGGCCCTAGCTATGGGATATGCTCTAGAAAGAGCCGAGATTGTGGTAGAAAACCTGAAATCACTATGCACGCTGAGACCTAAGAAGGACAAATAAGCGATGGTTCCCATACATGTGTCCCTGCGGAACCCCCTGCACAGCAAAGTATCGATGGAGGACAAGTGGAAATCCATCACCATAGAGACAAATGAAGAAGAAGAAGGTCCGGAGGATCTTATCATCACAGAGGATGAGGATGAAGGCATGGAGGAGGACACTCAGCCTACGCACCACACGACAAAATTTCCCGCCTATGTCCCCCCATGAAAAGGGAAGGCGAAAGTGCCCAAAGACTTGGACGAGACCAAGAGCTCACTCTAGACCTCGCTCCTCCCAGACAACATTATGTTGGAAGGCACACACCTAGGATGTGTGCCGAGCCTAAAATTCAAAGATTAGGGCCTTCATAACCATGAGAAGTTCCCTCACCTTAAGACCAGGAACCTTAGGAAGCCCAAGTAGAACACCATGGCGGGGGTGACAGAATTAGAGCAACGAAAGTGTTTGCACGAAGTGGAAAAGTCTAGGCTACTGAACCTGCTCTAGGTGCCGCACTTCCACCATGCCACAATAACTATTTTTGTCATTAGGCAGCTGCTCTACCTGGTGCATGATGGGTGTTTATGGTTGGAGGATCCCATCTCGATCACAACAGACCTGATTCACCACATCTCCTGGCTTCCATGCAAAGGAGAGGACCCCACGAACATATCAGAAGGAAAGGGCAGTGACTTGGCCATCGCGGAGGCCATGAAGATAAAATACAATCTGGAAAATAAGAAGAGGGGCTATGCCATTTGTAGCATCAAGGAGAAAGCAGTATGCGTGGTGACCCAAATCCTGGTAGGAAAGGTCATGCACAAATGTCGCGGGGACAAAGTACTTGCGCCGGTGGAAGCACTAGATGAGCAGTGCGCGGAGGGGGTCCAGTTTAACTAGTCTAAGTTCCTCTGCAAGGAGTTCTTAGAAAATTTCTACGAAGCCCAGGAACAAGCCAAAACATTCCACTATGTATGGATGTTGATGTCCATAGTACTCGTGGCTGGGGAATTGCCGAAGGATAGTCAATTCCCCATAATTGATAGGGACTTACTAGAGGCCGCGAAGTACACTTCGCTCTTGGCCACGAAGGATGCTAAGAGGATACATGACAACAAAAGCTTATGGGTGTTCATGGAGATGAACCTTAGAATGGGGAATGGCGATCAACCGTAAGCCGCGGTTGTCACCCACTGTTTACAACAGTTTGCAAAGTTTTGTAGAATTTAAAGCAAACATGCATAACATTTATATTAGGGCGCACGGACCTGACTAAACAGTGGAAAAAGCTACCCTTCATAGCCACAGACGACATCATTTTCAATGTCCTGGAGGCATGGCCACCGGAGTGGTGCGCCCTAGACATCACAGAGATCGAGAAGTTGGCAGCACAAAGAAAGGAAGATGAGGCCAAGTTGTGCATCGCACAGTTGACTGAAAAATGAAGGAAGGAAGTAGTGGTAACAGAAGTGCGGGTGGCGCAAGAAGTGGCACAGAAAGAAGCTGAGCAGGAAAAGTCCACAACAGTAGCAGCAGCAGCACAGGAGGCAGCGACGAAGGTGGGCGAGGGCCACACGACACAGGGGCAGGAAGAAGATGAAGCAAAGACAGAAGAAGGAGGTGTGGACCCACAAACCACATTGACACAGCTAAAGTGCAAGCACCCAACAGAGTGGGCAAGGTCGCGTAAGAAGGTCAAGGCATAAAAGTTGTCCATTGACCCGATCACCCTAACCGAGGTTGAACTGCATAACATTGGCGAAACTGTGCGCCATGTCACCTCTAAGGCTCTCCAAGATTTCATTAAGGAGAACCAGATTGTGTTGGGGGCCCTCAGAATGTAGCTGCAGGAATTAAAGCCATACCCCCCCCATGTTGTTACCCTTTTGGCTAGCCTCGCAGTCGGCTCAACAGTAGTAGAGAAAATGTTGCGCGCACGTATGATGAACACCATAGTGCTGCGGGAAGGAGCACTAGTGCCATCAAATGAGGCTGATAGGCCTTCGGTTAGCGCACTGAAAGGTCTCAGTCTCAATCTAGCTGCACTCCCATATGAGACCTTATATGTGTTGCAGGATGGGATAACTGTAGAGCTGCGAGCTACGGAGAGCCACGCGCTCCAAGTCCTCAGTGAGAAGAAAATAAACATGGAACAACTAAGCTTGCAGCACGATGATGTGGTGTCACAAAATCAACAGCTGTTACAGGTGATAGACGATGCTTTCCAAAGCGTCCCGGAGTTGGCCATCCCAGCAGACATACCAGTAGAGGCGCGGATCCACAGGTTAGCAGTAGGGGTTTGCGAGGCAAGGGAAGAAATGACAAAGGTTCAGCTGGAGCTAAACCTTCAGATTACTGAGCTGTGGTTAAAGGCACAACCATCCATCCCCCCAGAAGTTAGAGAACAGTTCTCTAGTGTTGTCACAATGGGATTGGAGGAAATTGGCAGTGCAGTGCGAGACTGCACCAGCATGTTGGAAGAATCATTTGAGGTCCTGACAAATTTGTCAGAGGACCCCAATATCCAGTGCTTGGAGACAAAGGCAAAAGAACTCCAACGACAGTATGAAAATGTCAAAGGAACTATGCAGACGGTGTCCCTCACTCAGAGGCTCGCGCGGATGCAGTAGGCTAAAGCACTGAAGGAGCATGTGGATGCGGCATGACATAAGGAAGCAATACTAAAGGCGCATGTCCAGCCTTGGATCGACGAGGCCTTCACCATCACGAAAGAAATCGAAGGAAAGCTCGCACACATGCAAGGGATGCACACATTGATGCATAAAAGCACTCCCGACATAGAGGTCTCGGAACAACATATGCAGCAGATCCAACAAGCAGTAGCTCAGTACGTTGTTGACCCCCGTGCAGTTTGAGAACAGTTGGAGGGACTTTGCGCAAAGATCGTCGGACTGACAGAGTGACTCAAGGGGGTGTCACAATATTTTTGTTGGGGGCTTTTTGGGCATGGAATCCCCCCAAGGCATGTTTTAGGGCTTAAAGCCCAAGTTTTGACCAAATCTTGTTTTAAAAGCTCTGCGAATTTCAGGTGCGGGGTGTGAAAGTATGATAAAGTCATAGGGTTGTCCACCCTAGTTTTGTAATGTAATGTCGGTTGGATAGACCTACCCATGGTCTGTGGACCATGGGATTGTATAAATAGAGCGAGGCTCTAAGTGTAAAAGAGGGGATAGATAACAAAAGATGAGGATGAGAAGTCTGAGTGATTGAGTCACAGTGTGAAGTGTGTCTTTGGGTCGTAGAGTATGAGAAGGCTTTGTAGCTGAGTGCGCAGAGGCCTAGTAGTCTGCAGCTGAGTGCGCAGACCCCTGCAACTGAATGTGCAGGGTGAGTCGAATCTGTAATCATGGAAAGAATCAATAAAGAGAAGTTTGGTTATAATTTTGTGTATCTATTATTGGGTTAATGCATGATTGATATAATTTTCAAATATATTGTTTATTCACTACAGGCACCTCTGTGAATGTTTTATGTTGCTAAGTATAACTTAAAGCACTCAAGTAGACAAAGATAATTAACTAACATTGGAATATAAGCAAGGTCTTGGGTAATAATAGAGCGGTGCTCAGATCCTGGGTAGGGTTGTGTGAAGACAATATATCAAGCCGCGAGGAATGGGAAAGTGTGGGAAGAAACCTGTGCGTAGGGACAAACTACGGACTAGTCAACCTCGTTAGACATCTCCAGGGTGCAGAAACTTGGTTGTAGCACCCTCCCATACTACTTCGGGTGAGACCTTAGTCCCTGCCCCATGGACTATTTCCGAAAGGGCTAGTAGTACTGGGATTTGTTTGGCTAATTAACTCTGAACTTGGGTCAGGCCCCAACAAGCCAACATCAACCCTCAATGAATCTCCTCCCCTTTTCTTCTCTTGAGAGAAATTCATTGTGGCTAAACCATTGAGTTCACTCCAAAGTTCCCCTTTGTTGTCTAATACTAAAGGGTCCTCCTAAGGAGTTCATGTGGAGCTTCCTCAGTCACTTGAAGATCAAGTTTTTGAACTTAGGATTATTCCAATTATCTGACCCCTGTCTTCTTGTCCACCACCATCGTACTCCTGGTCACCTAAAGAATCCTATCATGAGACTCCTACAATCCTATACATACCCCTGAGAGTCTGCAGATGCTTTTTTTAATCACCAAATCCATTATTCGATCCTGTTGTGATATCTCCTTAGTGTCCTTACAGTCCTTACGATCGGCCTAGTGTTCCTTTGGAGTTATATCCTCGTACACCTCAGATTCCTTCTCACCAATTGTTTCCACCCATGGATTCAGAAGGTGAGATCCCAACCTCTTCTCTGGGTCATTCGGAAATTTCTGCTACTCATATTCCTCATGTCGGTGATGAATAAGGGTATGCATTTCCTCAGAAAGGCTTTCCTTTTACAGAAAGAATCCCATATCTTACACTTGAAACTAGTGGGCCTATTTTCCACCTGGTTATACAACCCCAGCCCAGTTAGGTTTAGGTACTCCTAGTGCTTAGTCTTTGTATGAAAATCCTAGTTGGCCTTTAAATGCCATGCCTACTTCTGGTCCATTCATTCTAAACGTGACCTCTCAAAATTCTGTACAAAATATTGTCACGTCAATCCTCGTTCAACCTAAAATTCCATCACAATCTGTATCGACGTTTCAACTGTTTATTTTGGTACAACCAACTATTTCAGGTCAGGTTCTAGTGAGTTCTTCCACTCCTCCTTCTAGTGGACATAATGTGTGATTGCCTAGGGAGAAAATTTGAGCATTCCTCTTGTATTAGGTGAAACCAATGTGATTTGGTTACAAACTCACATGGTTGGAGTCAATCAACCTTATTCTGGTGGTATTCCTAACCCTGTTGGTCCATCCTGGTCAAGTAATATCTAGTATCAACATCCTTATATGCCTCAAATTCCACTCCAAGAGGCTTATTTCCCATATGGTTCACAAGCCTTGGCCAATCCGTCTTACAATCCACAAGAATGAGCTTATGTCCAGCCTAGCCAATCCATTATTCCTAGTGGATATCATCACATTAAATTTAGAAATTTCCAATGCCCACAAGGTATATCCCAAGAAACTGCCCAACAACCCTTGCAACAACAAGGGAAACCATTACAACAACAATGGAAACCTTTGCAACAACAGGGGCAACCTTTGCAACAGTCTCAGCAGCCTTTGTAGTAACAAACTCAGGTTGTTCAGTAGCCTACTCAACATTTGTACTCGCAAGGCCAACCTTTGCAGTAGCAAGGTTAACCTCTGCAACGACACGATCAATATGCGTATCAACAAGGTCAACCCTTGCAGCAACATGGTCAATCTCTTCAGGTCTAGGGTCAATAGATCCAACAAACCTACAACCCATATGCCATGTATAATTCTTATCAATTACTTGTGGTGGGTTAATATCAAACCTACCTTGGACCAAATCCACCTTATGGTCAAGGTACCTTTCAGTGGGGACAAAATCCTTATGGTAAAAATCCTTCGTTGTGGGGGCATATTCCTTACTAGCGATGTTGGAACCCACAGTTTGGGCCTCCTCAAAGGCCCTACATGCCATTTAATCCGCAATTGCCATTTTTGGCTACGTTAGAACTACCTGATGTCTCAAGGCTCACAAATGATCCTATTCTTCATTTGCTTTATTGGCCTCCAGTTCCAACTAAAATTCCAAGAATTTTCCTTAAATTCAAAGGAAAACCTAAAGAGGATCCACAAGCCCATGTGATGACATATCACTTATGGTGTTATTCGAACTCTTATGTTGACAATTCTATCAGTCTTCACCTCTTTTAGAGAACCTTAACAGGTGCTGCCGAAAAATGGTATGTCGAGTTATCATGAGATACTTATGATGACTTTAACTCTTTAGGTATGGCTTTCCTCACCCACTTCCAATTTCCATTTCACTATGAAATTGGCACTCATTTGCTGACATCCCTCAAGAAATATACTGTGACACACATTTCCGATCATATCCATGAATGGAGACGTAGGCGTCTCCTCATCAAATTCGAGATTCCTGATGAGTTGTTGACCAAATGGTTCACAAAATCATTCGTAAACAAGATTGCTAAGGATATAGCAATGGGTGGTTGTGTTATCGAGGACCAAGCTATTTCTCGTGCCCATTATCTAGACTTAGTATATTCCCAATCTGGTACATTATATGAGATGTTTCCTAGTGCTCCAAGACCATCTTTGGATCCCAATATGGCAACTTCAAAGTCTACTGATGTACCACCTATTGATAGTATGATTGGATCAGTGTCCTAGAATTCCATTAAGACTTGTTCGAAGCAAAAGTCTTTGTCAGATTCTAGTTCCAACCATCCTTTGAAAAATTCATCAAACCATGGTAAAACCTCTGAGGTACATGTTGTTCAGTCTATTGTAGTAGATAAGGTATCCAAAGGTAAGAAAAAGGGTAAAGGTGAAGCCAAAACCAATACCCCAAAACAGGATCCACCCAAATCATCTGCCGATGAAGCCTCGAAGAGAAAGCTGAAATATCCTTGCCTCATTTGTGAGGAAGACCATTATAGCAAGGATTGTTCCTGACATTATGAAGTTAACCATTTGTTGAAAGGGACACCGGCTATTTTGAAAGAACCTTTTTCATCTTATCAGATGAAGTTGGTAGACCAACTGCAATCTTTTGTCTCCTCTGGTTCCCAAGTTTTCATGATGCAAGGTTCATTGCCCATTTCAATCGCTACCTGAACAAAGGACTATCAAACCCCGTGAAAGTAGACGGTGGAGAAAGAAGTCACCGATATACCTTCTATTTCCACTCCGTCTAGTTTTGGTTAGATCCATATTGAGAGTCCTAACAATGAGTTCATAATTTGACCAAAATTCCTTATGAGAGTGTGGGGGAAGGTATTTTCAAATATTCTTCTTTAATGGGTACTTTTACTCTCCCACCTCTGAATCTCACTTCAATCAATATGATATCGGTTTCTACAGATCCTTGGATTATTCCTACTCTAGATCAAATTGATTCATTTGGTGATTCTATGTCGTTAAGTCCATTAGAGAAAAACTATCAAGAAATTGTATTGGCTTCAATGGCCGCTTCGAAGGTCATGTTGTTTTTAGTATGAACCTGGATAGTTATGTGCCATCTCCTTGGCATGGTTCATGGGATTCTCTAGATTCTTTGAGCAAGATATTCCCCATTGACGATAGTATCGTTGAGGTTATATCTGGACGAAACTTCTTGGAATGATATCCATCATCGTTCTTCATTTCTTCCCATCCTCAGTGAGATGCCTTCATTTCTTGAAGCATTTGTTTTTCATTGCCCAACACATCCACTTAAAACACCTATCTTGGTGCATGGAGTCCTATCTAAGGGTAACATGGGAAACATTACGTCAACTATCCCTCTTGACATTTCAATTAAGATTGAAATTGTTGAGAATATTCATATTGGGGTTTCCTGTTCTTTCGATGAGATTAGGGTTTACACTGAAATTTCAAAGAATTTCGAGATGTCTTCACGTGGTCATACGAGGATATGATTGGTATTGATCAAACAATATTGGGTCATGAAATACCTACCTATCCTGGTGCATAGCCTATTCATCAACAACTTTATCCTATTCATCCTCGAAAGGCTGCCGCTATTAAGGCAGAAGCGGAAAAGCTTTTAAAAGTTGGTTTTATTTATCCAATCCCATTGACAGATTGGGTGTCTAACATTGTCTCTGTTTCTAGAAAGCATGGCATGATTTGCGTCTGTGTTGATTACCGCGACATCAATCATGCATGTCCCAAAGACAATTATCCCACCCTGTTTATCAATCAGATTATTGATCACTGTGCCGAGAGTGAGATTTTCTCAGATATGGATGGCTTTTCTAGTTACAACCATATCAGCATCTCACCTGTTGATTAACATAAGACAACCTTTATCTTTCCATGGGGCAATGTTTCCTATAAGAAGCTTCCTTTCGGTTTAAAAAATGTTGGCATTACCTTCCAAAGAGCAATGTCTTATGCGTTTCATGTTTGAGATATTGTTCAACCTTACCTTGACAATTTACCAGCTCATTCTGATAAACTTCATGACCATCTAGACCACTTAAGATCCATCTTTATGTGATGTCAACATTATAAAATTCGTCTCAATCCGCACAAGTGCATTTTTTGCATTGAATTTGGTTGACTCTTGGGTTTTGTGTTGTCCCGCGAAGGTATTTGAATCGATCCTTTAAAGGTTGAGGCTATTGTGAGCTTACCACCCCCCTCTCCCCTCCAACATATTTTATTCAATTGTAAATCCTGCAAGGAAAGGCTACCTTTCTTTGTCAATTCATTCCTAACTATGCTGAACTTGCCAAGGGTTTTACTCATTTTCTTAAGAAGGGGATCCCTTTCATTTGGGATGAATTTTCCCAAAAATCCTTCGATGCTTTGAAAAACACACTTATTAGTTCTCCTTTACTTCATCCCCTTGATTATCGTTGCGATTATTTCCTATACTTGGATGCAACTGAGGGTACCATTGCAATGGTATTGTTTCAAGATGACGACGATGGTAATGAACATGTGGTTTATTATTTAAGTTGAAATATCCTTGAAACTAAATCTCGATATGCCCATGTCAAGAAGCTTTCCTTGGCATCTGTCCATGTTGTCCAAATATTTCATCATTATATCCTTTTACGGAAAACCATGGTGATTTCCGATTACAACCCCATGACTTATATATTGAATCGTTAATTACTAGGGGGAAATACTCCAAATGGATTGTTTTCCTGTAGGAATTTGATTTGGAATTTACTACCCCAAATCAAATAAATCACTTGTTTTTGCTGAGTTGATATGTGCTCTTTCGTCTACAAGCACTTCCACTGATTTTAGTAAGAAGATTCTTGATGAAACTCTATTTCTCATCAACACTCTTGACCCATGGTATGGAGATATTATCGTTTATCTTCAAATCCAAACCTTTCAATCTTAGTTGTCTTGATCCGACCAACGCCCCATCCGAAATCACTCCCAACCCTATCAAATTCTTGGTGATGCATTGTACCGAGTTGGTGTGGACTCTATTCTTTGTAGATCTCTCAAACTTGGAAAGGCTGAATGAGTCTTGAATGAATGCCACTCTGGTGTCTGTCTCAAAAAATCCTTTGCGTCAGTTATTTCTAGCCTTCCATCTTTAAAGATTGTATTCTCGCTATTCAGAAATGCCATGAATTTCAGATTTTTAACTGCAAGCAGCGCGACCCATGAGCACCCTTACACACAGTAGTTACAGTTGGCTCATTCACTAAATGGGGCATAGACTTCATGACATGTAACCCTTGCTCAGCCGGGGGGCATAGCTATATTATCGCCGCCATTGACTACTTCAATAAATGGGCTGAGCCAATGCCCACTTACAATGCTGAGGATATCACTGTTGCTCAGTGCCTCTTCAACCATTTCATAGCACGGTTTGGTGTTCCTCGGGCCATTGTAACTGACCATGGATCACATTTCATTAGTACATGATGGCAAAAATGACTGCTCAGTTGGGCCTTTGTCATGATAGCTTGATTCCTTACTATCCACAGGCCAATCGCCAAGTCGAAGAAATTAATAAAGTTTTGATAATTATGCTTCAATGCACCATTGGAAAGCACAAAAGGATTGGCATCTGATGCTATTCTCATCTCTCTAGGCTTACAGAAATTCTGCTAAGACAACCACTACATTCACTCCATTCCAGTTGGTCTATGGTTTAGAGGAAACTCTCCTGATTGAATGTGAAATCCCTTCACTCAAATTAGTTGTCAAACTTCTCCCTAATACCTCGCTTAAAGAGGAGTGGTTACTCTATCTTGAGAGGCTTAAAGAAAACCGTCACATTGCTGCGAAGGTAATCAAAGCCCAAAAGAAATGTGTCAAAGATAATTTTGATCAAACAATTTCTCCTCACACTTTTTTTGAATGTGACCTCGTCCTCCTTTATTATCAGGCTAACGACAAGTTAGGCATTGGAATGTTTGAACCTATGTGGCATGTGCCATATATTTTCAAACGTGTTTTACAAAAAGGCACCTATGAGCTAGTTGATTACGAAGGAAATGCATTGTCGGCAGCCCCGAAATAGGTTATATTTGAAAATTTATTATGCGTGAAATTAGTGTAATTACTTTACGTACATTAGTGTGTGAATTCATTAGTGTGCACTTTTTTATTTTTGGTGTGTTTTTTTTGCTTTGTAGACATGTGTTTTTCTGCTTACCTTGTGCTCCACTCAGTTTGCAGATGTCTTGAAGTCATTATCTCAATTTTGCAAATGGTGCTTATCATAACACATAGAATTTGTCTTCCACATCTTGGGAACTCTTTCCCTCTGAAGGTGATTTGATTGAATTACAAGGTATATGCCTCAGTTAAACAACCAACAATATTAGTGAATACAGTGCAGTCATTGAACTATTGTCAGAAGTAGTTTCTCTTGGCATTAGAGATTTAGTTGTCAAGTTAGATTCACAACTCATTATGTTACAGTTAAAGAATCATTATTCAGTAAGAAATCAACAGATATTGCATATATATCTACGTGTTCAATTTCTGGAAAGTAATTTTGATTTAATCACATATCAACATATTCCACGCAATTTGAATACATTAATAAATGCATTAGAAAAGTATGTTCTTGATAGGCATTCGCTTAATCTATAACACCAATCACGTCATCATGATTCATAGACACATAAGTAGAAAATAAAACATGCATATGTATATAAATATATATTGTGTATGTTAGAGTGTTCAAATCAAAATCTCAAAAAATAAAGTGTTTTGAGGCACTTGGTTTTCAAATCCTACAAAATGTGTAAAGGTAACTAGAAAGGCTATTATCCCGCACGATGCTGATGGTAGCATGAGACTACTCTGATCACTTGGCCCAACAGCCAATGTAATCTCACTGATACTCCTATAGTGTGCCTCTTCCATCCCAATGGCATTTCATCTATGGTAGCATACTTTGGTATACCCTGGGTAATCACATCCAGGTTATGCTCCATCTCTACCAAGCGGTCTGCCCCTTCCTTGTAATCAACACCTACTATCTGATGGGCTGCTCACCATGTAATTGGCGACACGCTAGGTGGTCTTTCTCGTCCGAAAATTTCACATTTATCACAAGTTACATCTCAATTAAATTTTTACAAAAATTCGTAAAAGTTGAAAAAAAACAAGTTTTACCTGCATCAGTCCACTATTTTCCCGGTGGCAGAGGTATATTTGAATCCCATTTGAAATCCATGCCGGCATAAGCATAATCATCCACAACAAGTAGTTGGAAATGTAGGAAACTAAAAAAATATGGAGGGAAATGCATCTGTTTTCCCCCTCCTCCTCGGGGCATGAGCTGACTCCAATGCACTAGCCTCAGATCCTGGAGGAGAGGATATGGTACATCTACAAACTAATTCCAAAACAAGGGCACTCACTCTAGGAAGAAAGTAACCAGTATTGAACCAAAACCAGATTGTTTCAGGTTCCCTCGTTTATCTTTGGTTAATTGTCTCTTCATATTATCTAGTAGTCCTCCACACCAATTGAAGGCTGTGGGAGTTACAAAATCGACTACATACGAAATTGCGACTGGGAGGCTTCATGGAGAGTTTGTGTGCCAGATATGCAAGCTATAGTGAATAAGATAGTTCTCAAGGGAAGGTTAATGATTGTAATGTATCCTGAAGAGACTACTAGTACTCTCACCTCCTAGGCAAGATCTAAAGAGTTGGACTCTCTCTCCCCTCCTAGACAATCCGGTCATGAAGTAGATATTTGTTTCTTCCAGCACTAGCTCTTGATCTTTAATTATGAAGAGCTCTCAATCAACATCCCACAAGTTGATCAAATACAACAAGATCTTCATCTGAGCTCTGAATCTTGTGGTCCTGAAGAACTTTAGCAACCCACAATTTCTCAAAGAATTGATGCATTCTCGATCCTGGGCTACTTGGTGATATTTGGCCTCATGGCCTCTCTCTTTCCATTCTAGAACCATGATCTCCTTCAAAACTTCAATAAACTTAAGGTAGAAACTTTTTCATGGATAAAAATCAAAGGTTTTTGCTTTAAAGAGGGTTTTTCCTTCAAAAAATTCTGCCTCGATGCCATCGCATCTGTTTTTATGAGCAAAGCAATGTCGTCATGAGCACCTTTAGGTTTAGGCATGATCATCGCATGTCCAATGAGGAAACCCATAATGACCATCGGTGTTTTAGAATTTTAAAATCCTTCCTTTTGTCATGAAAAAATCCATCAAAAATGCATAAAAGTATGATAAATTGCAAGAGCAAGGATAGACCTCTTACTTGCTACAAAGAATTTGCGAAATGATGCCCCAGATCTCCCACACTGGTCACTTGAAAATCGAGCAAATTAGGGCACAAATGCACTCTCAAAACTTACTTGGGGTTAAATGGTAAAAATATTTTTACTTTATGCCTATTTATAGGTTTTTAAGTCATTTTTGTCAATATTTTAATATTTTTTCTCGATATCCGTGATGGGTGGATATTTTTGTACAATTATAGGTACTTTTGATGCACAGTGATCATTTTTGATTGATGCACATGAGTTTTTATATCTTTTTCAGACTCATTGAAAATAAACAAAAAAGGAACCCCCCTGGAGTCATCTTTAAGCCCTTTTCTGACTCTTGAAAACTGAAAATATCGCCGAGTACTTGTCATTTTGAACTCATTAAATTAAATTAATTAACATTGTCTTAGTATACGTTTACCCCTTTTTTGGGTTGAGATTGACTATTTACAAAAAAGGTACACCTTGGTCGATATGGTCAAAAGGTTCTCTAGAATATTGTTTTCTACCTTTTCAGATTCAAGTGACAAATTACGAAAAGGGACATGATGGAGTTTTATTTTTCGTCTCTTTTTCAAACTCTATAAATGTGAAAAAGATACCGAGTTATTCCTATGCTAGACTCATTAAAATTGTACAACGAAAGACTCGTCACCATGATAAGATTGAGTTTCTCCTTCCTAGGAATCGTAAAACTTACTAGGATGGATTCATTCGAAGAATGAACTTACATGACAAACATATGCTATGCCCTTCAAGCTTGTGATTAAAATAATTGGGGTAGTCACTAGAAATAATGGGGGAAAAATGAAAATGAAACATCCTTTGTATAGGAAACATGTCGCTCTTGAACATGACACTCTTCTACATTCGTGTTGAGTTTGGGATATCCTCACTCAATCACTTATCCTCCCGGGTTTGGGTGATCCATTTCTGTCTCTCATTTGACTATTCCATTTTGTCATCATGACCTTTAGTCCTATGTTGAGCCAAATGCTACCAGACTCAAGATTCCCGTTTCTAGTGTTGAAGAGAAGTCCTATTTGTAGTTATTTACCTATACATTGTCAACCTATTGTTATAGTCTTGGATATTATTCATTTCATTCCACTTTATTATTTTTTTTTCGTGTCGATGATGGGGGATTCATCATTTCCCTCCTTCAACAGGTCATTTCCTTTCGAATTCAGCTCATTATCCTGGAAGATGACTTAGAAACTCCTTTTCAGTAACTTAGAGCTTGTATGCCTTAATGGAAAGTTTTTCATATCTGACGACAGGTCATCATCATTGCCTTCGATTGGATGATTCCACGAGTGTTAAACCTTATTTTCATTATCACATTCATGGATTGTACTATCATACCTTGAGAGTTATTGTCATTATTGGTGGTTTCTCTCGTATATGTTAACGATCCACATCATTGGTTGGTAATCAGGTGGTTTTCTAGTGTGTTCAACTTCAACACATTCATTCACATGTTAGAATTCATACTTTGATTGGGTTGGGATGGAGCGCAAGACCTTGAGTCTTATCTCATACGACTCAGGATGTGTGGAGTTATATGTTATTCATGATTGTACACATGTTTATGCTATACATATGGTTTTGACCCTACCATGGGACTTTACATTTATGATGATCCTTCTATATCGGATAGTTGCGACCATACCTTGGATCTTAGATTCACAGATGATCCTTCTCATTTGGATGGTTGCGCCCATAACATGGATCCTTTCATATAGTCTTTGTCATCCAAATGGCTACATCCATACCATGGATTCATTTTTTTTAATCTCAGATATGTATATGTATATGCGTCCTTGATTTGTAGGTCTCTTGACAATGTTTTTCCTCGTCCTTGCAAAAGCTCGTAAAGCATCTCACCCATCACTCCTCGTTTTGCCTTCATGATTTAGGGGGCCTCTGTTACACAATATTTGGTAACACCTCCTAAACTTCCCTATGACATACCCCGAAGTGCCCTAAACATGATCATTATGCAGTGTACTTATTCATATATGTAGCTCAGATCCTTCCTAAGACATTGATTGCAAAATGCCTTGAGCTTCCTTTGAAGGAAATAGCTTTAAAACCCTATTTTGAGAATCATTGCCCTCATGAGACTAAACAAAATGATGGTGACCTGTTGCACTATACTCAACCCACAATGGCATCAATCTGTTCACTTGTATACCTGCGATGATCCCAAAAAGGCATTTTTCCCAAAGAGGATAAGAAGCTTCGTGATCTAGAATCTTTGAGAGCAGCGAGCTAGAGGTTGTTCGGCATAGATGAGGTCGAATTATATCAACTTGGCCTCTTGGTATTATGCCTACGAGCTACCTCCTTGAGAGAAGGGCCTACTCCTATATTTTAGAGATCCTGACTCCCTTTCCCAGCCTATATATTCATCCTCTCCTATTCCTAAATGGTTGGTCTATGCCTACCTGCACCCTTATGCTAATATTGTGCCTATATGATACTCATTTGTCTTGGAGAAGGAGTGCTTGAAGAGCTTATCTTAGACTTGGGTATTCATTCAAGGAGAGCCTATCAACATCAAGGTTTGGTTGTATGCTTCCCTTTATTTTCTATTAATATACAACTGCTAGTTCATTTTCCCTAAATGTATATGCTCATGTATCATTTAGTTTAACATTCCTTGTTTAGTTAAGTAGGTTAATTTTGAATATGCTATTTGTATTTACATGAATTTTTGTGTATTGATGTCTTTTGCAGGTGCATAAGCACTGTGAAAAGTAGGAACGAGCCCGTAATGCAAGTGATCCAAGGTCTTCAACAAAGGAGATTCGAGATAGGATCAAAACAAGGTAGGCCATCTTCTTCGTCTCTTTTTTCAACTGTAACTTAGGAAAGTGTCTGGTAGATTGTCACTTCCATTGCTAGACCCACTCATTGGGCTAGAGGGATCGTCTCTGTCTGCATAGAGAATTTAGCTAGACAACACCTTGTGAGAGGAGCCAAGGTGAAAAGTCCTTTACTCATACAATGAGGTAGTATATATAACCAAGGGTGAATCTTTGACTACCCTCATGATTGTTTGACTTCCTATGAATTTTCAACTTACATGGCTCTTTATATTCCATGTGTATCCTTTGGAATTCCACTTTACAATAAATTTGAATACATTATACATGGTCCACAATAGTGACGTGGCATATGAACAGTCATGACATGACATGACATTACACTACTGATATGGACTACTTGATGATGTGGCAATGTCAATTCATTGTTTCTATTAAGTGTTGGATGCCTTCTTGGATATGCTTTCTCTTCACCTCTACATGGCTTGGCGATTTAGAATCTTCAATGATCTTTAGTCTTGGATGGTGGTTACAAACTTATTTCCCTTCGCTTTCTCTTGATTGATCCACTTGTGAGTTCAACAATAGGGGAGTCTTTAGGCATGCTTCCTGTTGTAACATGATTAGTTTTGATAATTTAAATTTGATGATATAATAGGTTTTAGTAGTTTATAAATAATAAATGGGTCTTCAAGAGTAAATGCTCCCTCAAAATGTAAATTTAAGTTTCATTAGCTGGTTGATTTAGTTAATCATGCATTTAAACATGATTAAATTATGTAATAAAGTAAATTCAAACATGGTTTACAAACTGCTGTGAACAAGTTCTCAACCACTGAATGAGGTTTTTGTTGATAACGTCCTCATGTACAAAAACCTCACTCAGTTTTGTAACAACTATTATGGATTGGGAGATGCAAATGCATCTTTGAAGGAATGTTTTCCAGATATTTCCTGTTTTAGTCACCTTTTTGCAAAGGATAGTGTGACTAAAAAAAGATGAATATTTGGAAACTGGAAGAGGTTTTGGTTCATAATATTCTAGAATACAAAAACCTATCTCACTTTTCACACAGGCGTCATGGGTTGGTATATACACTCTCATCATGTTTAGCCTATTTTTCCGTCTCTGCAATGTCCTGTTTAAGCCACCTTTTTGAAGAAACGATTGTGGATAATCAGAGATGATTCTTGAGAACCTGAAGGAGGTTTGTGTTCCTAAGATGCTAAACTACAATAACCTACTTTAGATTTTATACAAATATTACATAGTCAGAGATACAAGTACATCTTCATAGCCTATTTTTCGGACTGTGTAAATGCCTTTTTAGACACCTTTTTGCAGAAAGTATTTTGAACAGCTGGAGCCAAATTTTGGGAAACTGAAAGAGGTTTATCTCAATAACATATTCATCTAAAAGAAAAACTCTCACTTTTTATAGAACTATCTCATATTGAGATATACAAAGGTATCAATGGACCGTAATCTTGTAGAATTGCTGGAGCAGAATGCACAAAGAAAGGATGGAGTTAGTGACTGGGATGCCTCATTATCAATTAAGAGTTGCTATCAAATTTAAATTTCTCTTATTTGTCAGCATAAATACATAAAATTAATGGAAAATAGATTCATTAGTTTTTGAATGTCCTTTATTTAAGTTCTATTAATGTAAAACAATTTGAGATATTTGTAAACTAATCTTGATATTTTTTCAAGATATTTTAGTTTAGAATTTGTATAAATACTTCATCAATTGAATTAATTGAGGTTGGCTTTTGATGCCAAGAATATTCACTCTGTAATAAGGCTTCTGTTGTAGTTTTTCTAATGAAAGCCTTACAACTCTAGTTTTGACAGAATTTTGTGCTTCAAGTATGTTTTTCTAGTTTTTCATATCTTATTTCTACACATGTTAAAAGTGTTTTTAGGAAGGTCTGCAAAATCATAACCTTTAGAAAGAGATTAGCTTATTGGAATGTTTTTCCAAGATAACTCCTCTTTGATTGGTTTTTTCTTTATGCCTTCTGATAGTCATTAAAAGAATTTAGCTTATTGGACTATTTGTCTGAAATATCTCCTCTTAGAATTGGTTTCAGTTTGGCCTTTTTGAATACTATGAATATGTTTTGTTGGGCTGTAGAAATCTTCTACATGCATTCAAATTTCCCTAGTTGTTAAGTAGTCATTTTGACTACTCAATTATTAGGAATCCCCTTACATTCTTCTACCATAATTCTTGAAAAAATTAAGTCATTCTGTTAGGTTAGAAGCTGACACTTTCAGAAGGGACCCTATGAGAGAGGCCTTTAATCATGATTAGGATTGTCATTGATCGCCAACCACCCTGTAAAACCAAAAATCTGGCCATTGTGCTTCAAATTTTTTTTTTCAATGACAGGTGAATAGCGATAAACAAAGCCTCGTAACAACTAAGGGAGCCCCCTCTAGTTCAAGGGCCAGCTTGAACCTAAAGACTGGTTTAGTTGGTTTCTTGGCGTAGTTTTTGTAGCCAAGGACTACTTATGGGAAACAAGTACAACATTTGGCACTGTTGTCGGTGAGTGAAGTAACAAATATTTTTCTCCTAGGAACGATAAAGTTTAGATCTATTTCTTGCTGGTGAACAAGGAATAGGCATTTGTATTGGTTGCATTATTTTCACTTGGCGACTCCACTTTGTCGGATGGAAATTCCACTGGATTACCGATCCCACTCTTGTTTTGAAATTTCAGTTTCCTTTACTACTATGCAAGGTTCATTGATACTTGCAATCAACAATATATGTCTTTCCCTCTCAGCCATGGTCAGAAATCTAAAATGTCTACAGAGGATGCAACTTTTAAAGTACACTTTTGTAGGTTGCAGTGTGTAGTAGCAGAGTATTAAAATGACAACATTGATCCATGGGGATTGGCTATATTTATAGATAATATGGAAAATCAGTGGTTGGTGGTTTTATGGTATGACTCCATGCCCAACACTAAAGGCAATTGGTCTACTAGTTCTCTGCATCCCACAGGGGGAAGCCGTCCCCATTGGAGCTGATGTTGTAACATGATTAGTTTTGATAATTTAAATTTGGTGATATAATAGGTTTTAATAGTTTAGAAATAATAAATGGGTCTTCAAGAGTAAATGCACCCTCAAAATGTAAATCTAAGTTTCATTAGCTGGTTGAGTTAGTTAATCATGCATTTAAACATGATTAAATTATGTAATAAATTAAATTCAAACATGGTTTACAAACCGCTGAGAACGAATTTTAAAAAACTGAAAGAGGTTGTTGTTGATAACATCCTCATGTACAAAAACCTCTCTCAGTTTTGTAACAACTATTATGGATTGGGAGATGCAAATACATATTTCAAGGAATGTTTTCCAGAAATTTCTTGTTTTAGTCACCGTTTTGCAGAGGATAGTGTGAGTAAACAAAGATGAATATTTGGAAAATGGAAGAGGTTTTGGTTCATAAGGTTCCAGAATACAAAATTGTATCTCACTTTTCACACAGGTGTCAGGGGTTGGTATATACACTCTCATCATGTTTAGTCCATTTTTCTGGTTGTGCAATGTCCTGTTCCAGCCACCTTTTTGCAGAAACTATTGTGGATAATCAGAGATGATCCTTGAGAAACTGAAGGCGCTTTGTGTTATTAAGATGCTAAAGTACAACAACCTACTTCATATTTTACACAACTATTACATAATCAGAGATACAAGTACATCTTCACAACTTATTTTTCGCACTGTGTAAATTCCTTTTTAGACACCTTTTTCAGAAAGTATTTTGAACAATTGGAGCCGAATTTTGGGAAAATGAAAGAGCTATATATCAATAAAATATTCATCTACAATAAATTCTCTCACTTTTTACAAAACTATCTTAGATTGAGATATACAAAGATATCAACGGACCCTAATCTTGCAGAATTGCTTGAGAAAAATGCACAAAAAAAGGATGCAGTTAGTGACTGGGATGCCTCATCATCAATTAAGAGTTGCTATCAAATTCAACTTTCTCTTATTTGTCACCATAAATTCATAAAATTAGTTCCAAATAGATTCATTAGTTTTTGAATGTCCTTTATTTAAGTTCTATTAATGTAAAATAGTTTGAGATATTTGTAAACTAATCTTGATATTTTTTCAAGAATCATATTTTAGTTTAGAATTTGTATAAATACTTCTTCAATTGAAGTAATTGAGGTTGGATTTTGATGCAATCACTCTTCACTCTGTAATAAGGCTTATGTTGTAGTTTTTCTAATGAAAGCCTTACGGCTCTAGTTTTGACAGAATTTTGTGCTTCGAGTATGTTTTTCCAGTTTTTCATATCTTATTTCTACACATGTTAAAAGTGTTTATAGGAAGGTATGCAAACTCATAACCTTTATAAAGAGATTAGCTTATTGGACTGTTTGTCCAAGATAACTCCTCTTTGATTGGTTTTTTCTTTATGCCTTCTGATAGTCTTTAAAAGAGATTAGCTTATTGGACGATCTGTCTGAAATAACTCCTCTTAGAATTGGTTTCAGTTTGGCCTTCTTCAATACTTTGGATATGTTTTGTTGGGCTGTAGAAATATTATACATGCATCCAAATTTCCCTAGTTGTTAAGTAGTTAGTTTGACTGCTCAATTATTAGGAATCCCCTTACATTCTTCTACCATAATTCTTGAAAAAGCTAAGTCCTTCTGTAAGGTTGGAAGCTGACACTTTCAGAAGGGACCATATGAGAGAGGCCTTTAATCATGATTAGGGATTGTCATTGATCACCAACCACCCCCAATTAAAACCATAAATTTGGCCATTGTGCTTCAAAGGTTGTTGTTCAGTGATAGGTGAATAATGTTAAACAAAGCCTCGTAACAACAGAGGGATCCCCCTCTGGTTCAAGGGCCATCTTGAACCTAAAGGCTGGTTGAGTTGGTTTCCTGGCGTAGTTTTTGCAGCCAAGAACTGCCTACGGGAAACAACTACAACACTTCCATCCTTCTTCTCCTTCTCCATCATCTTGCCATGACATTGTAGGTTTTAACCCCGTACAGAAATTACCTGCATACGAATTCTAAATCACAGGAAACATAAAAATGCGAGAGCATAACACATAAAACACATATACACAGAGATTTCCCACTGGATCTCAAAACCGAGACTACCAGCTTGATTTTTCATTATATTCCTTTCAATGTTACAATACATATTCATATATTCCGAAACATCCAATACCATGGACTGAAAAACCATCGCATCCAAAACTATGGACTGAACACCATAGGTAGGTTCGCCCAACCTAATATAGGGTCCAATTTTTTTTTTCTCTGGGCGCTGCCTCGAACACCGTAGAGGGGGGATACCCGCCCCCCTCAAAGCCCCCGGAAAGGGGGGGATGCCACCCCCTCGCTACACAATCGGCACAATGAAGGGGGGGCTCCACCCCCCCTCTAACCCCCCGGTTCACTACGTAGGTTAGTCGTGGAAAGA
>APFE030943673.1:276420-302555 GCA_000404065.3 Pinus taeda | reverse complement strand
GGGGCTCCACCCCCCCTCTAACCCCCCAGTTCACTACGTAGGTTAGTCGTGGAAAGAATATAACACAACCCAACAGACATGATAGTGTACATGTTCTTAGAATTCATTCATGACAAGGCAACATTAATATGAAAATGCCCTAGTCTAAGATGATGCATTCTAATCCATCAAATGAGCCCGAGAAGGGGCTCAGTGACCGCACATTGTACATATCGAGCGGACAGGGGGAGAGCTTGAGCTCTGAGACTGCATATTATGCATCTTAGGGAGGCCTGAAGAATAAGGTTGTGCAATTTGTGGAGACAGTGGGGCATGGCTGAGGGAACAAACACTAGGAAAACCAACTACATAGTTTTGGATGTCAAGGAAGGTTGGGATTTTGTGCATTGCACAGTTTCAACAACCAGGGTAAGATCTTGAGGGTTGAAGATGGAAAATTCCTAGCTCAAGGCAGGCTATGAGGCATAACTAGGAAATTATGGGGGTCAAGGTCGAGAGTCAAGTACATGAATTACATAGTGCACAAACCCTAGGAGATACAGACTGTGCATTTCGCAGTTTCAAGAAGAAATGTCACAACTTAGAGGGCTGAGACTGCATAGTGAAAAGTTCAATTGGGGCCTGGTGAACTAAGTTTCTCGGTTAGGAAAATTTTCCGAAAATGGCTAAGTGTGGGATAGGTGATGAACTGTGATGAACCTTGACTATGATCACACAATTATCATAGTTTAACAACACAAAAATGTAGATCATTGGAACACATGAATAAATAATTTCCCTCCGTGTGACTACCTCACAACAAGATATGACAAGTGCGACACTTAAGATAGGCTTTAGGACGACAGTGATGACACTTGTGTAACAATGCTCAATACTTTGTGTATGGATGCAACAAATGTTTACATGCTTAGGATGAATCATACACACAAAGAACGACCTTCAAAACCATCAAAATAAGCTTGCAAATGTTTCACGACAACGAAACATGCCAAAATATGACAATTAACCCAACATCTGAAAGGGACCAGAACACTGCAAGAAAGCTCATGAAATGATCTCTAGTGTTTGCAACAACAATGTAAAAGACAAAGGAAGGCTCTGAAATTGAGTTTAAGCCAAAATTTTGGAGGGTGTTGTAGCAGCTACAACACCTCCCAAGGAGGAGGTTCAAGGAGAAGTATTTCCTCTAGAGATCTCCCCTTGGGTATCATATATACTTTTCCTTCAATAATCGAATTTTGATTGTCCTTTTTATGTTGTTTTTCTATTTTATTTATGTTGTTTTTCTTTTCTATTTGAATTAGATAACATGTATAATTAGGATAATCCATTTTAATCTATGGTTTTTTTATGATATTTTCTATGCTCTAGTTGCAACCCTTGTTGCAAATATCGATCAACATAGTGGTCAAATGCCGTTAATGAATAATATTCATAATTATATGCATGAAATGGAATTCCTAGATTTACTTAACCCCAATATAATTGTTAATCTAGTATTTAGTCACTAACATTATTTAATATTAGTAAATTTTGATAACCACCATTGTAAAGTTCCTTTAGGTATGTATTGAGCATATACCTTTCACATTCATTTATGCCACTTCTATATTTGAATTATGAATTATAGCACATTGTTGGTTGTTTCTAGTCATTGAGCACTCCTTACTATCAATTTTCCCATGCCACTTCCCACCTTCAATTCAACAAAAATACATAAATGTTTCAACTAACATGTTTGCCACTATTAATTCAACCAATGAAGGAATGCATGTCATGTGGAACTAACAATCAAGTATTTTGGCATATGAGTAAAGTACCATTTCAAAAAATTGAATTTACAAATAAACATCATAGTGTTTGAAGGTTGAAGTCGATTTATACCAATATGTTCAACGAATTTCCATGGATATTCCATTGGAATAGTTTATCATAATAGATTTGATATTATGGTGAAATATTTCACTATGCAAGTTTATTTTCTTAGATCTCTATTTTATTATCATTAGCTTATTGCTTAAAATTATGAAACTGATTGAAATACAAAAATGAAAGAACAAGGAAATGGATACACCATCCACATAATGAGCACAAGATATATCATGGGAAAATCACAATGGGAGAAAACCCAGTTAGAGGGTGAGTCCTATGCTTTGTCATCATCCACCTTATCAAATACGTCAAAAGACCATACCACAGAGCCTTTATCTTCTTACCGGGACCTTGCAATCTTGCCTTGTTAAGCTATAGAAAAAATCTATCTCCCATCTTTAATGTTTTCTTAGCTTTGTAACACTCGTTTTGGTCCTTGTACTTTCCCTATGATTGATTCAGTGTCTATTTTACTTGCAAATGGATCTACATAATATTTTCAACAAATTTCTTTGCCTTCAATTATGTTGTAGTGGCTACAAACACCCTCCAAAATTTTTCCTTAGCTTCATTTTGGAGCCTCCCTACCAACCTTTCACAGTAGCATGTCTTTCTTCATCAAGTAGAAAAGCTTTAGTGATTTTCTTGTAGAAAGGCAACCTATTTATCAGAGCTTGGTGCATTCCCCTCACAGGTTGTTTCTCCGAACTTGGTCCAGTTGCAGACTGAGCAACTCCTTCAGGAAATTGTGCAATTCTATAGGGAAACCAATCTTCCCTCCAGAAATTGCGCAATTCAGTCTGGTAGCCTACTGGGCTCAAGAATTGTGCAATTCTGCCAGTCAAGCTTCATCCAAAAAAATGTGCAATTATTCTCAGCAGGGTTGCTCAGCCTAGGAATTGTGCAATCATGGGTAGTAGTCAGTTTCTCTGCTTAGAAATTGTGCAAATCTCCTAGGAAGCCAACCCATCTCCCTTCTAGAAATGCACATTTTCTCCTAGCAGTTGAGCAGCCTCTTGCATGTGCAGTTGAGTTGATTGGTTCCCTTTGGGACTAAGCAAAACTAAATTTCATGCATGGGCTGCTTCACCCAAGGTAGCATGTAAAGGCATCCCTTGATTCAAGGATCTAATTTTAGCAGCTGGAGGTTGCATTCAAGGATCATTTCGGAAACCTCCTACCAATCGTTGCTCTTCCTATATTTGTGGCATGCACGTCACATCTTCAATTTTATTAAAACTCATGAATTGGATGCTATAGAGCTCATTCCTCACATCAACCTTGTAGCTTTGACATCCCACATAGCATCTAGGATATTTCAGCACATTCAGCTCATCTGTTTTGGGGTAAGCCTGCCTTCCATGTCATGTGTTGCATTTCTGGTGCTTGTTGTGTTTCGCTTCATATGAATGTTGTCTGCTTGCTTTCATTGAGCACTTGTTTTTGTTTTGGTACATACTCGCTTGTACTAGCACCGTTTCAATTTTCATTAACATCTCACTGTTGTCACATGCATGAAACTGTTTTTCCCAAACGATCGTCGGTTCGGCAACTCGCCTCACCCACATGCATGCTGTTCCATTTTTTGAATCTTTCTTTCATTGTCCACATTCATGATCATTCACTTATGCTTACACTCAGTATCACCATGCACTCACATTCACATTCTCTTTCAGTTGCCTGTCAGTGAGTCTAGGAAGCCTTGGCCTAGACTCTGCCTCACTAAGACAACATTGCGCAATATTGAGAGGGAAGGCTCTGTATTCCTCTCAAGAAATGCACATTTTTTCCTAGTGCTTGTCCTCCAGTCTTGCATTGTGCAATTCTAAGGGATAGTGACTGTTGGCCCAGAAAATTGCGCAATGCAGTCATTGAGTGTGAAGCCATTGCTAGATAATATTGCACATTACACAATTCCAGTAGTCAACAACTAGGATGGATTGTGCATTGTGTAGTTCCAGTAGTTAGTCAGTCTCCTAATAGCCCAGATTGTGCCTTGTGTAGCCTTGGCAATCAGACTCCCGACCTCCTGGCTGAAATTGCACAAGATTCACGATAGTCACACAAGTATGTTGCAAGTCAGTTCTCACGTTCATTTTTGTTTTCGACTAAAATATTGCTTGCCATGAGTGTTTCCATGTCCCCAAGTATCGCAGGTGTTCATATGCCTCTTAGAAGCATAGGCATAAAAGTTTCAAAGAGAGCATAGTCGAAAACACAATTCAAAGCACACTTGGGGATGCAGTCAATCAAGTGTATATGGACTTGCCTGGCCATGAAGACATCAAGTTGTTCGTAGACAAGGACATCAAGATATGATGACAGCAACATCACAAAAAGAAGCACCATGAACAACAACTGAAGGCAGCATACTGGATGCAATGAGTGCAAGAGGGAGGTTGTTGACAACACAGAGGTGGAACAAAGTTGTAAGCTCAAGTAGATCTACTTTTGGTAAAATAAACTTTGGAGGCTTGGGCTATGAGGTGACAATGCGACATGAAGATCATGTGAAGGCAGGGAACGAAACAGAGAAGGGGTTGCATGTGCTCAAGAAGCAACTCAAGGAAGAACATGAGTTGTACAAACGAGAGAGTGAGTTGCAACAGGAATAGGTACAAGTGATAGATTCATCCTAGCAGCTGGCATAGACTAGACATGGTGAGTGGTGCTATTGATCGCATGCAAGGGAATGTAGTAGCATGCATGTCATTGTGTGCATGCATGTGATCCCACCCATTCAACACACTCACTGAGGCAAAGACAAGAAGCAAGTCCGGCTAGAGCTGAACATGTACTTCGACAAGTTGATGTGCATGACCACCAACACACACTTGAAGATCATCACGGATAGTATGAATTAGTGTGTTGTCACCTAGAAGACCATGTGCATGCTATTGGATGAGTTGGATGGAGGAACCATACCAATGCACCCTTATGTATCGAAGGCAAGAGTTCACTTCAACAAGATGTCACCATGGAGCGCATGCACACCATCACGGATGACCAAGCTTGATATTATCTCACCACTTTCACCATCACACGCATGTCAAAGAGTTGGTCTCATCGCGACAAACTGAGCATCAGTGATGTCTTGCATGGCTTTCTCAAGCCATTTTCTCTCACATGGGAACATGTGCATTGTAATGTAAAGTCTTGTCAAGTGGAAGTTCAAGTGTCGATAGTTGGATGTAATATTCATAGAGTAGATGAAGAGTCATGAGGGTAGATGAACTGTCACAAAGGGGGATGTCAAGGGTCACCCCACCCTTTGCTATAAATAGAACCTCATAACTCATTGTAAAGGCTTTTGGTCAGCGAAGCTTTCGATAAGACTATCTTGGAGAGAGCTTGGACAATATTGTAACAAGCCTTGACTTCTCCACTACACAGAGCTAGTACATCTCTTTGGAGGAGTAGACGGTTGTGGCTGTAACGTTCCGCTATCATAACTAGTGGTTGGACATGGATGTATTGTATGACTGTAACTTACACTTCTTAATATAACAAGAGCTAACACGTTTCATGCATATGTTGTATTGTATTCTATGCTATCTAGTTTACTCTAAATGATATATGTATCTGTTTACTTACGTACGCATGTATAGCTATATGTGTATGTATGTATGGCTATTTCTAAAATGTGTTGTTGGTTTAACCATCACTTTGGTTTGCTAGCTAACTTGCCTTCCATTTTGTGATGCATCTTTTCTCATGTGTTCCCTTCTTAACTACGTGCTATCACAGGTTTCCAAGGGGCGCACTCATCTCAACCCATATGTGTTAGAAACTCTCATGCACCTTCCTTGACTCACTGCAGCTGTCACACTCTTGCTATCAACAAAGTTATCTTACTTGCCTCTGTGCGAAATCGCGGTCATGGAATTACCGTACAACCCACTACTGGACTCCTACACCAAATGGTCTAAGGTCTAATTGGGACTTCTTGCCGGGGAGATCCCCTTACATCATGGCGAGTCCAACACCGTTAACATTTTGGTGTTACAAGGAGGGCTAGATGACAAGTTGAGCCCTCATCATCTGTTTTAAATCTTCGCACATCTATCATGGAGTTTGTTATAGTTCGCCCTCTGAAATGTCTATCCAACAGATATATCTTTCACATCAAGAGGGAGTTCTGGGATCACTTGTCACAACTCATGTATGATGGTGAAGGTGCAGTGGCCTGCCCTAAGCACTTGGATGACTTCCATGCTTTCATGTAGGGCATGGAAGGTTTTGATGAAATAGAGGTATGTTCGCTGCTCGCACACACACTTCATGACCACCAATCGCAATGGCGTAGCACATTACCTCATAACTTTGTGCATTCATTAAATCAGTTCAACAATCTAATCGAATTTGTTTTCCACCATTTTGATCCTGAAGTGTTTGATAAAAAGTTGTTAAAACAACGGAAGGCCCCGCATGAATTACATATGGAGTTTTCAGAGCGCTTCCATATATTCATGTTCGAAGCCCTGAAAATTCAGATGAAATTTCAGTATCTCATGGACATATTCAAATACTCCTTTCTTCAATCTGTCAATTCCAAGAAGAAGTTCAAGCTTAAACCCCGCTCAGCATACTTCATTGATGGAGTTGCGCAATCATAGACGAACAAGGTCACTGTCACAAGTGACTATCCACCATCCCCTCATCAACAACTCCACCATCGCAGAGTGATGTGGGTGAGTATGCACACACATCTGTTCAACCATCACATCCTCCCGACATCGTTCCTTCCGATTTTTGCACAGATTTGGTTGTGAGTCCCATAACTCGTCACATGTATTTTGTACCTCAACCTTCATCTTTGAACTAGGATAATTCTTCGAATGACATTTTCTTGTGTTCTTTCGTTCCAGAATCTACACTTGTTTTGAATGAGGATTGATCTATCGATGGAGTTGGTGTTGCACAACCAACATGTGCTAACATTCATGAAGAGCATGACTGAGAGCTTGAACATCCACCGACAATAGAGGACCATCCCTATCTATCGTACCTCCTTCATTTTCTCCTGACCTCCTTGGTGATCCTGCCATTCCTGATTTTTCATGTGTACCTCTGTCCATGGAAGTACCCATTTTTGATCATTCGCAGGATACACTGAATGTCATTCCATCATCTGACAACGGAGAGGACTAATCATTCTTGGAAAACCCACTTTATATTTCATCTACTCTTTCCATAAATGCAGAGGGTGAACATCCTCTCTTCTCATCTACCCCTCTGTATGATTCATCAAACCATGAGGATGTCGACCAACATCCTGCATTTTCTGATCTTAGTTGTCGTTATATATTCACTTCTTCATATGATCACGATGTTGATTCAATCGTTGTTAATCTGTCTAAGACACTGGTCTACGATGATCCATTTTTCAATGAAGATAAAACCCCCAGATTGCCTAGGCACTTCAGCCCGAGCTGATGGTTATGTCAGGTCCTCATTGTCCTAAGGTTGGTTTCACTTCTGATCAGGAAATTGTTCAAACATGCAAGGCTCCTCATAACTCATATGTATGAATTTAAGATCAATATAACACTCAAATTTCACTTCCTCCACTCGAACTACACGATTCCATTGCTCATGCATTGGAGGATTATTGTTCAGCAAGCACACATGCACAACTTAAGTGGTCTACCTTTCTCATGTATGCTTCATATCATAGTCAAGAGTGTGCATATTCTTAACATCTGCACGTAGTGTCACACGGCATCATGGCATGTCCACGGATGGCATGTCATGCACTTTCACTCACTTTTGTTTTGTGGATGCTTGTAAGCTCGGAGTGTGTCTATCTTCATTGTTTTATCTTTCACAGTTTCTGGTTTGCACAACCATGTTGCTCCTAGACCATTCCTTCACCAACATGGGTCAACCAATGCGCTAGTCGCTTCATTGGAAGTATCACTTCAGGTGATCAGGCCCATGCACCATTATCTTAGGAGTAGGAGTAGTGTTTTCTTTCAATTTTCTTGCTTGCATGCTTGTTTTATTTCTTTCTTTGCATGTTTGTTTGTCTACTTGTTTTTTTTCTTAGTTGCTTTGCTTCCGCATTTTCTCTTGCTTCTTGCTTTTCTTTTTGGTTTGTTTTCTTGTTTTTTCCTGTAGGTTAGTTTTGCATGGACCGTGTGTGACTCTTGAAACAAACTGGGTAAAGTACAAGAGGAATTGTACAACTATCAACATTTGGTCATCTGTTGTCCACTCTCTTATGTAATAACTTGCTGTCTCCAGTCCATTATAGATCAATGGAAAATATGTACTGTTCAAAGTGAACCTTGGTGAAAACACAACGCTTGTGTGCTAACTAGTATCACCTCCTCTAGTCGGTTTCTTTTGCGTTAATCCTTATCATCTCAGTCAAGTAGAGTAAGGTGAGGGGGAAAACGTTAACAAGCATGTTGGAGGTATACATGAATTGCTTCTCTGCCAGAACAACCTCTTCTTCTCTCAATATGTCGGGATCCCTCTTCTGCCTCTGAAATGAATAAGTGTTATGCACAGTTACGAAGATGAAAAATGAAAAAGTGAAAAACGTTTGAAAAAATGAAAATGAATAAGACGAAAGAAGAGAAAGGCTTCCTACATAGAGAGGTGATGCAAGTAACTCGGCCGGGGTACTAACTAGGCTCGCTAGAAGCGGAGCCATGCTTGTGTTCCTATGTGACTCCACCGGGGTACTGTCTAGGCCTGCTAGTGGCGGTGCGACACCAGAGATGAAACTAAGACTCTGACGACTATACTGCTTGTGCACCAATATACCCCTTAGACCCAATTAAAAAAATTGTGTTTCCTTGCCTTGGAGTATGTGTCAATCGACCAAGAGCTTGGCATATGCTACATCTGATAATCAGGTTAGTGTGAAACCTTCCCTCCAGAAATTGCATAGTCGCAATTCAATCTGGCAACCTGTCTATCAAAGCTTGGTGCATTCCCCTCACAGGTTGTTTCTCTGGACTTGGTCCAGCTACAAGCTAAGAAAATCCTTCAAGAAATTACGCAATTCTGGAGGGCAACCTATTACAGGTCCATTTGGGCACATCAACCCCAAATTACAGATAAGTACTTTTAGGGCTTATCAAACCCTAATTCAGTTGTTAGATGCCCTAAAGAGGTCAACCATCAGAATGCCTAGCTTCCCAAGAAGTTCCATGATTGAAACCATCCAAAAGCTACCTCTAAGAAGATCAACGCAGACAGGCCTTCATTAGGGTGCACTGCAGTGTAGTCCATACATTGATATGGTGCTATGCAATGCACTTGAGCCCTCTTTGGCCTGTACTGGGCGAATTTGAGCAAAATTGCATTGGGGCTTGGGAATATTCTTATCCATTGGATGCATCTAGAAGTTTCCCAGGTATATATAATCCTTTGAGCTCGAATTTGGATGAGGTAGGGAGTTAAGGAACATCAATCCCTTTATGCCTTCCTTCATGGAACTAAATTCTAAGTTTGGGAGGGCATTCATTATCACCATTTATGGCATAACTTCCTTCATTCACCTATAAAAAGACCACTCATCTAAGTGATCAAGGGCTGGAAATAATTGAATTATAGGGGATGTTGTTAGTATGAGACTTGAGTTGGTTTCAAGTATTGTAATTATGTCAAAATGTCTTGCTTGTTATGAGGAGAGGATGGGATTGAACTGGAGGAGTGATGCTGAATCAAGCAAATTGAGTTGTAACTTTTCCTTTTACTAATAAGTGTTAAAATCTTTTTCCATATGCTTATATTGTTCATTGATGCTTTCATATCTGTATCATGTACTTGATTCCATGCTATGTTTAATCAATAGATCATTATCATATGCTTTGATCGGTTTTTGTCTTCTGTTTGTGTGAAGGTACTCTTCAAGTGGATTAATTATGGAAAGGAGTGATAAAATTGGTCAAGGGAGATAAGGAGTAAGAGAAAGCTACAGGTAGGCTTCTTTACCTCTTATTTAATCTATTGGTCATAGAAAAAGTAGAGAATGCTTTGCACTGTTGTTCTAGACTTAGCTACTAGTCTTGAGGTTTAAGCGTTTATCCGTAGACACTAAAACTTCCCAAAACAAATTGGCATGCATGAAACTATTGCATGCATGAAACTGTTTTTAACGAATGGTCATCGATTCATTGACTCGCCTCACCCACTTGCATGTTGTTTCATTTTATGAATCTTTCTTTCGTTGTCTGCATGCACGATCATTCACTCATGCTTACACTCAGTATCACCATGCACTCACATACACATTCGATTTCAGTTGCCTGTCAGTGGGTCTAGGCAGCTGTGGCCCGAACTTTGCCTCACCAAGACAACATTCCACAATCCAGAGAGGGAAGGCTCTGTATTCCTCTCAGGAAATGTGCATTTCTACCAAGTGACTATCCTCTAGTATTGCATTGTGCAATTCTGAGGGATAGTGATCGCTGGCCCAGAAAATTGTGTAATGCAGTCATTGAGTCTGCAACCATTGCCAGTTGAGATTGCTCACTTCGCAATTCCAGCAGTCAGCATCCAGGATGGACTATGAATTGGGAAGTTCCAGCGATTATTCAGCCTCCTGACAACCCAAACTATGCCTTGCACAGTCTTGGCAGTCAGACTCCCGACCTCCTGGCTGAAATTGTGCAACATTCAAGATCAGTCACATAGGTATGTTATAAGTCCTTTCTCAAGTTCATTTTGGTTTTCAACTAACAGATTTATTTCCATGAGTGTTGCCATGCCCCCAGGTATCGCAGGTGTTCATCTACCTCTCAGCAACATAGGTACAATGGTTTCCAGGAGAGCAGAGTCGAAGACACCATTCAGAGCACACTTGGTGATGCAGTCGATCAAGTGTCTATGGACTTGCCTAGCAACGAAGACATCAAGTTGTTCGTAGAAAAGGGCATCAATATATGACAACAACAACATGACAGCAAGTAACACCATGAACAACAGTTGAAGGCAACATACCAAATGCAACGAATGCAAGAGGGAGGTTATTGACAACATAGATTTGGAACAAAATTGCAAGCTCAAGCAGATCTACTTGTGGTAAAGGAAATTTCAGAGGCTCAAGCTATGAGGTGACGACACGACATGAAGATCACACGAAGGAAAGGATCGAAACAAAAAAGGAGTTGCATGTGCTCAAGAAGCAACTCAAGGAAGAACATGAGCTGCACAGATGAGAGAATGAGTTGTAGCAGGAACAGGTATAGTAGGGGGTGCAACATGCACAGACGGATGGAACTATGCCCATACAAGTGATAGATTCATCCCAACAACTGTCACAGAGCAAACATGGTGAGTGGTGTTGTTGATAGCATGTAAGGGAATGTAGCAACATACATGTCATTGTGCGCACGAGTGCGATGCCACCCATTCGGCACACTCACCGAGGTGAAGACAAGAAGCAAGTTTGACTGGAATATTAGCACAGAAACTATGCATTAGTGTGTTGCCGTTTGAGCTACACCTAGAAGACCATGTGCATGCTGTCGGACGAGTTGGATGGAGGAACCATACTAATGTGCAAGGATGAAACAAAGGCAAGAGTTCGCTTTAGAAATATGTCACCATGGAGCACATGCACACCATCACGAACGACCAAGCTTGGCATCATCTCACCACCTTCGCCATCACAAGCATGTCAAAGATTTGGTCTCATCACAACGGACTGAGCGCTAGTTATGCCTTGCATGGATTGCTCAAGCCACTTTGTCTCACATGGGCACATGTGCATTGTAATGTAACGTCTTGTTAAGTGGAAGTTCAAGTGTCGATAGTTGGATGTAACAATCATAGAGTAGATGAAGAGTCATGAGAGTAAATGAACTGTCACAAAGGGGGATGTCAAGGGTCACATTTACCCTTTGCTATAAATAGAACATCATAACTCATTATAAAGGCTTTCGGTCAGCCAAGATTCCGATAAGACTATCTTGGAGAGAGCTCGGACAATATTGTAACAAGCCTTGACTTCTCCACTGCATAGAGCTAGCACATCTCTTTGGAGGAGCAGGCAGTTGTGGTTGTAAAAATTCCACCGTCAGAACTAGTGGTTGGACATGGATGTATTATATGACTAGAACTTACACTTCTTAATATAACAAGAGCCAACACGTTTCATGCATATGTTGTATTGTATTCTATGCTATCTGGTTTACTCTAAATGATATATGTATTTGTTTACTTATGCCTACATGTATATCTATATGTGTATGTATGTATGAATCTTTCTGAAATGTGTTGTTGTTTTAACCACCACTTTGGATTTCTAGCTAACTTTCCTTCCATGTTGTGATGCATCTTTGCTTGTGTGTTCCCTACTTAGTTGCATGCTATCACAGGTTTCCAAGGGGTGCACTCATCTCAATCCCCGTGTTTTAGAGCCTCTCATGCACCTTCCTTGACTCACTGCAATTGTCACACCCTTGGTATCAACAGAGTTATCTTACTTGCCTCTGTGCGAAATCGCGGTCAAGGCATTACCGTACAACACACTGCTGGGACCCCTACACCAAATTGTCAAAGTTCTAATTATGACTTCTTATCAGGGAGATCCCCTTACATGTTGGCGGGTCCAACACCTTCAACAAATTCTTATCTTGAAATGTATCCCTTGATTCCTCCTTTCTATCCATATACAACATATAAGAGTGAAGGTGGAAAACACACAAAACAATTTTAGAAAGGGAACTTACTCATAAAGGTACGGACTATATTGTAAGAGTGTTGAATATAGATCATATTTTATTCCCAATTATTTTGATTATAACCCCTCAAAATTTGTACCATTTTCTTGTTCACTATTCTCTCCTTCCATTTGTCTGTGGATGAAATGTTATAGATCTCTTCAGCTTGGTGTTGATCTTCTCCTAAGGTGTAGTCCAAAAGGCATTGAGGAATCCAATATCCCTATTTGAGATGATGTTCCTTGGTATCCCAAAGTGCACCAAAGTCTATTCAATTAACTTGTTTGCTATTATTTTCATTTGATGGCCTGTGTACAAGCCATAAGAATGCACATCTTGTTGAACTTGTCAAAATACCAAAACTAGATAGTGATCTCTCTTCCTAGTTGTTGACAAACTATTGATAAAATACATAAAACTAGTTTTGTAAGGGATGGTATAAACCTTGCTTTCTATTACTAAAATTGTTGGTACAACAAAATATGCATCATCTAATATACCAAGCTATATATTCTTGCATTTTTGGCTGATGCACATATCTTTGTAATTTAGCAATTGTCTTCCCAACACTAAAAGGTTCTTCTACCTTGGATGTGTGAGCCGCTTTTGTAAGTTGAAATTTTTCATTGTTAGGATTAGAAAGCTTGTCTAGCTTGTAGAGAAATCCATTCTAGAGATTTTAATCAACATTATTTTCACCTTATTATATACAAGTTTGGCTCTATATTTGTTGGAATACCTCTTTAAAGTCCTCATCTTCTACGTATACCTCTTTGTATTCATCATGTGTAAAAATATCCATGTGAATAAGAGTTTTCAAGGCTATAATCTTGGATGTGGGTGGTTTTGAAATAAATTCTGCCAACTTATTAATGTTTCCCTTCTTATATTTGATGGCTATATGAAACTATCACATAAAACTCATCCACTTGTTTGGTTTGTTGAAGCTTACTTTGGGCCTACAAATATTGCAATGGTTGGTGATTAGTGTGGACAATGGTTTTATTTCCCATTAAATAATGCTTCTACTTTTTCAAAAGTTGAGTTGGGGCATGGGGTTCCTTATCATATATAGGGTAGTTTATGACTCCCCCATGAAACATCACAAAATGATAGCATATTGGCTTACCTCCCTTCATTAACATGACTTCCATAACATATCCACTTGCATCTCTATCCAATTTGAATGGCTTAAGCAAGTTAGACAATGCAAGGATGTAGTGTTTTACTAATGTTCTAGTTTAATTCATCAAATTTTTTTTGTTGATTCTTTCCCCATTTTAAACTCTTACCATTGGGTATTAAGCTGTCAAGTGATGCAACGATCGTTGAAAACGATGATATGAACTCCCATAGGTACTATGCTACCCCAAACAAGTTCCTACTTCAGTAACATTAATAGGAATTGGTCACATGGGGATTTCCTCCATGTTCATGAGATCTATCTTGAGTTCCCTTCCATCAATCATGTTCCCAAAATACACCAATTAATATTGAGAAAACTCAATTTTCTTTAGGTTATCTAGTAGTTGAGGCTTTTTAGAGTCTCTGAGACTTGTATGAGATGTGATATATGCTCTTCCTAGGTAGAGATATATACCAAAGTCATTCAAATACTCTGTTACACATGAATCTAAATAAGGACACAATACATCATCTATCAATTGTGCAAATGTAGTTGATGCATTACATAAACCAAAAGGCATGACCAACCATTCATACATGACTTTCCTCATCCTGAATGTGGTATTTAGAGATGAAATAGCACACAACAGAAAAAATCTATTATATTGCATCAAGGAAATAACACACATATTTATACAAGCAAAAGTCTCAAGATAGGAATTCTATCTTAGACGTATAGTAGTGTGTTGATAGATTCTCTCAACCACACACTAAACTAGGAGAAACTATATTCTAGCTAATTCTTATTATGTAGGAACAAACTCCTCAAATGGAGAATTGCAACCATAGACAAGTAGGAATTAATTATTTCTAACTGCCCCCCTTAATAACTACTTGTCATGATAGTGATTCACAAAGTCTGGTTGTGGTCAAACTGCATATATGTACCTGCAAATCCACCGCCAGCAGGCGAGTTGCATGTGTAGAACTTCGAAAAACAAAGAGAGATCAGTGCCTTTCTAATCCAAATATTCATGTCCAAATAACAATTGAAAACAGTTGCGCTGATTGTGCCTTTCGACGCAACTGTCAGATAGAAAAGTGCACCGACCCTCTTGTGCTCAGACACACCAATATCTGATACCGTGAGCCAGGTGTTACTGCAGTCCACCTACTCCTACGAGCACAAAGCTCCCGTGTACACGTTAGCCACTCAGGCAATATGCCACCACCGGGTAAGTCCGATTTGCTACCACTGGGCAAATCCAGAACTTAAATGTGCCACCTCTGGGCAAATCATGTAGCCACTAAGGCTCTATGGATGGTTTCTGGCTCACCACCAACCAGCCACAAAGGAAATCCATTACAAAGTGGTTTTAAGATCACCATGAACTTTCAAATACCTTTAAAAGGCTTACATTTCATACTTCAACATTTTGGAGTTTCTGGGTACATACAATGACCATTACAACAACTGGACTTGTTTATAACATGCTAGGGAGTCTATTACACTAACTCAAACAAAAAAATACTTTGTTGTCCACCATAAATGTTGTTTCTGCTCCTTTATCTCATCTGTGAGGGGTCCACTGAAAAAGAAACCGGAACATATGCACTCACAACCACACGAAGAGAACACAATTTTCCCTTCAAAAACAGTAATCCAGGACTCCACAGTCCAATCCTCCATCGCATTTCAGTATCTAATTCTCCTGGCATCGCAACATAATGCCACTTCCCCTACTCACAGTATCAAGGCTAGTCACTGTTTTCAAGCATACTGCCTCATCCTCACTAACAATCTGCAACACAATGTCGATCATCCTCCAATCTCTAATGTAGCTCCAATTGATGTTGTTTTCACTGTCATGTGTTCACCATTCGCTGCAAATCTGCTTAGTGTTGGAATGACTAGTTCCAACACACACTCAGAATTGTGACAATAGTTGGTCATACTAATGTCACTTAAATTACAACTAGTTTCATTGTCATGACAATTAATCAATATATTGCAACATCATCAGAGAATTAAAAAAAAATTACATTTCGATAATAGCATAAACTTCTCCATATATCGAGCGTCTCCAACACCCAAGTAGTCTTCAATACAATGGCCACAGAAACTCTCTGCAATCTTGATTCCAAGGAGTTCATCTTCATATATGAATGAAGCAAAACCTCCATTAATTGAACAACCTCGTTGATACCTGACAAATTGTGCACACTTCCTCCGCAAATCTGCGTCGACACCCCTTTAGAAGTCAAAGAACCAATCCACTAAAAAAAAACAGAGGTCAGAAGCAATGACAGAATATCATTTGAAGAAGGACGTGCTACAACATTAGAAACTGGTTCTTTACACTTTTGATCCTTTTCAAAAAAAAAACACGATTTGATTCAAATATTGAATACAAGCAACAACAAGGATGCTGAGGCAACTGCACATTCCCTTCACTACGCTCTACGCGATCGCTCTACAACACGCGTCATTTTGCTATTCCCGCTCTGTAGGGCGACGCATTGCAGGCTAACCCATAGCTGAATCACATGAATCCCATTTCAGGAAAACATATGAACAACATTATTGCAATTATCGATGCCAAACTCCTTATCATGAAGTTTGTCTTCACCATCTGATCAGATCATTCTCTGCTTTAAATTCATTTAATGGAGATGAGAAAGGGAGGCGCCGATAAGATTCCACAAGGGTTGTTTTCCGCTATTGCCCTGCCTCTGTTCGATTCAAAAAAGTGGTGCAGAATATTTGAATGAAAAACCAATTCTGGTCTACCACCAATAGGATGGCAAAAGAATAAGGAAACGACTAGTATCCAGTCCGATTGATTTTAAAACATCCAAATCAGGTCATTCAAAGACAAATTTTCAGAGCGAAGAACCCTTTATGATCGCACCAGAGTTTAAGCACAATTTGCCAATCTTTGAGAAAACTAGTTTATGAACCCAGATCAGGTTGGAAATACCCAATTTAGATGAGATTTCCAATATGCTTAGTGCAGATTGAAGGGCCCAACCAATATCAGCAATACCCAATGTCCAAATTGAGATCGGACTGAAGAAATCCCCAGTCTCCAATTTAGCAAACTCCTTATCCCATCGGTCTCTGGATAGGCAAAAGGAGAAGAGAACACGCTGTAATGGCAGCCCTGAGATCCTCCGAACACTCATCAACAGATATTTTCGTTCATCTGCCGATTCTGCTGGAGACATCAAATGCTGTTTGCTTATTCAGAGAAAGATTTCGCTCCTTCACACAATGCTCCTCATGGAGGCAACACTCCTCAGATGGACAAACCCAAAACAAAATAAACTGCAAACAAAACTCTCTATCTACTATTTTCCTCAGCCCACGAGGGGCCGAGGCCTAGGCCCTTATGGGCTCTGAAGCTCTGATACCAAGATAAAATAGCACACAACAGAAAAATTCTATTATATTACATCAAGGAAATTACACACATATTTATACAAGCAAAAGTCTCAAGATAGGAATTCTATCTTAGACGTACAGTAGTGTGGTTGAGATTCTCTCGACCACACACTAAACTAGGAGAAACTATATTCTAGCTAATTCCTGTTATGTAGGAACAAACTCCTCAAATGGAGAATTACAACCATAGACAAGTAGGAATTAATTATTTCTTACTTTTAGGTGAACCTTCTTCTTTAACATGTACCTTGTGGGATTCCAATTTGAGATCCAACTTGGTTAGTTACTTGATGTGCTACAACTAACCTAATAGATCATCAATATTGGCATCATATATTCATAATTTGCAACATAAATTACTCTTTTGGTGCAAATCCCCAAATGAGTGGTTGAATGCATTTAGTGAAAAATGTTCTTATACACACAAAATGAGTTTATTTAGATTTAATTAACCTTAATGCACTTGCTAATCCAAGTTACAATCATTAGCATTAATAATTAATAGGTTGAAGTATTAATAGCCACCATTGTTAAGTTCCTTTAGCCCTATATTGAACACAAACCTTTCCACATTTGTGTATTCTATTTCTATCTCCACATTATATATTCTTGGACAACATTGGTTCTTTCTAGTCATTAAAAACTCATTGCTATCAAATTTTCCGGTATCATTCCCCACTATGAATTCACCCACTAACAATAACTATTTAAAATAGGATGTTTACCACTATTAATTCAAGTGATGAGGGAATGCACTTAGTGTGGAACTAATGATCGAGTGTTTGGCATTTGAGTAAAAAGCCATTTAAAGAATTTGCATTTACAAAACCTAAACATTGCACTGTTCAAACCTTTGAAGTTAATGGAAGAAGATAAACAACGAGAAAGGCTTGCAAACATAGTGCACACAAGCAATAGTCAGCAAAAAAACACCATTTAGGAAAATGGTTATTCATTAGAATTAGTCTTACTCATGTTTTGTTGAATTTTATAAAAATAATTGTTTATTAGATTTATTCTTACTCATATTGGGTTGAGTTTCATTTACTTGAGCATTTGTATTAGATTAATAATATATTTGACAACTTTACATTATTAATTATAAAATAAAATATATCATTAAACAATTTAAATTATTTGAGTATATTAAATAAAATTATAGATATAAAAATTACTAGTTTAAAAAAGAATTCACCATAAACTATGATTATATGAATTAAAAACACTATTATCAAGGTAATAACACATTATTATTTAATGGATAAAATATTAATAATACATTATTATTTAATGGATAAAATATACCATAGAATAATTTGAGTATTATCACTAAAATTAATAAATATTAAAAAGTATTGATGCTCAAAACAGTCCCATAAACCATAATTATATGAATTGAAACACTCTTATTAATGTAATAACAAATTTATATATTTTTTTAGAAATTAGGTTAATATTCCATATAAAAAAAAAAAAAAACGACAAAATCATAAGATGAAAGGAAAAATGACCTAAAGTTTTGGCATTGACAATGATGTTATCGAAGCTTGCTGGCGGAGACATTTCCATGACAGTCACTTTCAGGTATTAAAAAAGTCACGGGTTTGGGGATTTAAAAGAATAAAATGTCGGGGATAAGATGGGACTATTTTGAAATGGGTAAATAATTCGTTTTACTTTTTGCAGATTGACGTTGATGTGTAATTTCTTATTAAGATCCTAAGTGCAATAATAATAGTTATATGAATTGATCATCTTTTAAACTGAATTTTACTCGATCATCTTATAGACTGAATTTTAAAAAATCGAATTATAAATACTTATCATAACAATAGTTCTTTATCCTAAACAAGAATATTGCCTAAAAACCTCTATTATAATTAGTTCATATAATAATAATTAGGTAACGTTGATACGTGGGAATTATTTCATTTAAAGTGGGAAATTTTGTAATTAATTGATATAAAAGTTAGGTGACATTGATGTGTGGGGGCATATGCCTATTTTATTTTACATAAAGACATAAAGTACAATAATGCGCGTAAGTCGTACCCATTTACTTAAACATTATTGCATGATGGAATATTGTAGGCATGATGGTATCGACAGTACCAATACACATGAGTGATACGCATTTCCTCTAAATAAAATATGTTTTCAAGTTCGGATAAACTTATTTTATTTTAGAGTGGGATATCCTTTATATCATTGAATATATTTTGATATAAAATATAACAATATGGCTTTAGTTTAATTTGCTTAGGAATTGTTCGGAAAGTTATAGAAATTCTGGTTATATTTAGAGAAAATTTGGCAAGGATTTTTGTAAATCTAAATTAGAGTTGTTAACTTCAAAATTTTAGGTGTCCTCGAGGTTTTTGATGGTGTTGAATCCATTTCCAGCATTAAAAACACAATTCAAACTCTCTACAAGATTTTTTGAAATTTTTTTACTCGGATTCCAGTCACTTTTCGCTGTCTGGGCAATTCCTCCGCCTCAATAGACTACTCCTAACAATATATAAGTTATAATTATAATATTTTATTTTAAAAATAACATTTTAATGCTAATTTATTATTATAATATTCAAATATATTATTATTTAAATAAAATAAAGTAAATTTTTAAAGTTAATTAGATATTATTAATTTTATTTTTTAATTTTATTATTTTAAGCATATACATTCACTTAATTTTTAAAAGAATTATGTTTACAGTTTTTTTATTAGAAATCTATTCAAAATTATTTACTATTTTGTATAGTAAAATAACTGTTTATTGGTTTATATTTATTATTTTTCTTAAATCTTAAATAAATTTGACTTATAAATATTAAAAAAAAATAAAAAAATTTATTTGTTTATTTTATTATATGTACTCATTATTAGGAGGTTAATTCATTAGATAGGAGCTTAAGGAAGCGATAAATGAGTGGTATATAAAGGTCTATCTATATGAGTAGTATCATTGAGGGTGTGACTAAGATCAATATGGAAGAGAGGGTAAGGGTAAGTAGTGGCTAGGGTGAGCACGTAGTATGGTTAGTGTAAGTGAGTAGAAGAATAGTGTGATTGGAGAAAGCAGGACTATGTATTGATCCGTAGTCATATTAGGGTTTCTTTTTTATTGATAGTATGTATGAAGTTTTTAACAAAATATAAACATTTAAAAATTCTTAAATATTATTAATTAATGCTATTAAGCTACTAATTTAAAAAATTGGCATAATATGGTTATTTTTGGATTGTCAAAAGTTGTTGACTTAATTTCGCTGGAAGATAGAACTACCATCATTATAATGAATTGGTTTTGAATTGCATCTTAAGATCAATTTTGTGATAATTACAATCTAGATTATTGCCTTAGTTTATTAAAAGTTCGGGAAAAAAGACACATTGAAGAACGCTTTATGGTCTATACTGTGAGAGTGAAGAATATTTATATATTGACACATGAATTTTAATTGACAAAACATAAATCATTTTATAAGGTTACTGAATGGGAAAAAAGCCTTTGACAAAAAAACAATAAAATTGAAGTTAAATGACTATTAAATTTATTTGATAAGAATGGTATTTCAAATGAAAAATATTACTCTTATTGAAAATAAATATAATGATTTTAAAAGTGTTTAAGGTAATTGATAAAAACTTTGCCCCTCTTTTATTTAAATGAATAAATTTTTCAGTGTAACTATAATTTTGATTTTTTTTTTTACATGTATTTATTTTAGATCTAAGACTTTTGTGATCCATAATGTATATATCAGTCTTTCAGATTAATCACATAGTTGAGATTGGGTCGAGGTTTCGAACCAGCTATTGTGGTTCATATTCACGACAATGTGAGAAATCAGTAGATGTGAGGGAATAAATAGCAAGGATGCATTACTACTCAGAGTTAGCCGTTGGAAGTTAGCTGTTAAGAAATTTGTTAAATTGTTGAATAATTTGGTTGTTACGCAATAAATAAATATTATGTTTCGATGTAAACTCCGATCCTCCAATACCACCAACCAACCGTGCTCGGTCCTTTTGAACTGCAAAGACGACTCTTCCAATAAAATCAAAATTGAAAACATTAGCACTAATAATCAGATTAACAATAACAAATATTATAATGATATTATTAGTAATACTAATGAACATTTTTTTAGTTCTATCAAACGTAAGAATAAGGACTCCTTCAATGATAATAACAACAAAACATATTCCACTTATAAGCCTAACAACAATAATAATAATAACAATAAATCTATGTTAAGAATTAAAAATATGGTTAATAATACTAATTTTTACAATAAACATTTCTTCAATTCTTTCAAATATAAGAATAAGGACTCCCTCAATGTTAATAACAATAAGACATTTCCATTTTTTAGTTCAACAATAATGATAATAAAGATATTAATAATAATAAGAATGATGATAATGATAATGATGATGATGATGATGATAATTGATAATGATAATGATAATGATAATGATAATAATAATAATAATAATAATATAATAATAATAATAATAATAATAATAATAATAATAATAATAATAATAATAAATCTTTTAAAAATATGATTAATCTGTCTAGCAAGAAATTTGACCCTTCTGTCCTGAGCCTTCTTAATAAAGGTATCAAATTTTCCCTTGCCCCTAGTAGGAATCCGACCGATGACATTATTTGTAACATTGAGTTTAGGATCAAGGACCTTCCTAACATTATCAAGGAGACCATTAGACAGGACTGTGTGGTGGTTCTTAGGAAAGCTAGGCCTCCTAAGAAAAACTTGAGCAAGGTCGAGTTTCTTGCCCTTAAATCCCTTAAGGAAAACCCTGACATTGTCGTCCTTGAGGTAGACAAAGGTGGGGCTGTCATCATTCTTGATAAGCCTGATTACATCCACAAAAAGGTCGACCATCTTTCTAGCAGTGGAAGTTACATCAAGTTCAACAAGAATCCCATTAAGTCTATTTCGAAAGAGGTAGCATCTGCGATTAAAGCAAATTCCACTCTCCTTTCCCTCTCCCTGAAGCTCATCGAAAGAAATCCCCTTACCCCTAGAATCTATGGCCTTCCAAAGATTCATAAACCTGGGGCCCCCTTAAGGCCTATTGTCAACACAATAGGTGAACCTACCTATCTTCTTATGAAATTCCTTGCCCAAAAACTCAAGCCTCTTATTGGTCACACTAAGTCTTTCGTTAAAGACTCTGCCTCATTTGTTCAAGAGCGAAAAGGTATCAAATTAGATCCTGGAGATTTGTTGGTGAGTTTTGACGTTGTATCCCTATACACCAAAATCCCCATCCAAGAGGCCATTGATATCATTAATCACATCACTGATGAAAACACTGCCAAGCTTGTAGGCCTTTGCCTCACCTCAACTTTCTTCAGTTTCTAGGGTGAGTTCCATGAGAAAAATTGCGGTGTTGTGATGGGTTCCCCTCTTTCCCCTATCGTAGCTAACTTGTTTATGGAAGATTTTGAGACCAAGGCCTTAGCCTCCGCTCAATTTCGCCCTAAAAAATGGAAGAGATTTGTTGATGACACCTGTGTCATTTGGCCTCACGGTCGTGAGAAACTTGATCTGTTTCTTAACCACCTTAACTCTCAGTCAAAGTCCATCAAATTCATGATGGAAATTGAGGAGAATGGTCGCCTTCCCTTTCTTGACATTCTCCTCTCTAAGAGAGATGATGGTTATGTCTGTCACCAATTTTTTCGAAAGAAGACCCACGCAGAACAATATCTCCATGCTAGTACTCGTCACTTCCCTGCCCATAAATTCAAGTTTCTCAGCACCCTTGCTACCCGCGCTCTAAGAATCTCTGATGATATCCACCTTGATCAGGAGAAATCTCATCTTCTTGAAGTTTTTCAAAATAACGAGTACAACAGGACCAAGTATCTCAAATGCCTTTCACAAAGCCAACAAAGTTCCTAGAGAAAAACCCGCCCATCCTGATCCTATCACGAAGGTTCATCTCCCGTATATCCAAGGGACCAAGGATAGGATTGCCCATATCCTTAAAAAGATGAATGTATCTTCTTCTTTCAAACCTCTCCAAACCATTAAAAATTCCTTAAGATCCGTTAAAGACTCTATTGACCCTAAAGACACAAAAGGGGTCTACCTCATTCCCTGCTCCTGTGGTATCCCCTACATTGGCGAGATAGGTAGATCTATTAAAAAGAGAATTGGTTAGCATGCATCTGACATTAGACACAATAACTCTCTGATGGGATGAGATCTTTGGGAAGCCCAAAATCCCATTTCCATTAAAAGCTCTTCAAACAATTCTTGCACTACTGCAATTCGTGTCTTTTCCAGAATTCCATTGACCACAAAATATTCATGATTTTCATTAGAAACAAATATTGAAAACCACATCAAGCAATTTCCAGCACGCCAATCCTCCCTTGCTCTTCATACATAGCGGTTAAACAATAACATATATAACAGTTACACAATATATAGATCGTCATCGACCTTGGAATGATCGATGTTGATTGACAAGCTCACAACACATGCATATACAAATAACACTCGAACAAGCTTTCATAGATTATATAAAACAGTTACAAAATTAATGCCTTTCAGCCTTAAAGAACGAACTCACGCTGAGCTACATCTTGCCCACTCACAATTTTCCTCACAAAATAAGATATCTATTACACCCCTATTGCATTACATTTATATAAGAAGTATTAGAAAGGACCGATCCTATCTTCTCTGATGTTTCTCCACAAAAACTCTCCAAAAAGCATGCATGGTTGTTAACAATAGAAATTCTATCGAGACTTATCCATTCTCTCTTTAATTTTTCTTTAACTGCTTTAAATCGGCTTTAACTCTTTTTTAAAGTAGATTTTCCCATTTTTCTCCTTCGATTCAGCTTTGTTGTCCACGTACACTTCGCTCTGCTTTGTTGCTGGTTGCTCCCGCATCAAACTCCCGAGGCACAAAAATTTATGACCTCCTGGTCATATGCTTCTCCTGGTCTTCATAATATCTTTAACTTGTGAGCTGCAATCAACCTCTGCAAGAGCAAGTCCTCCTTGCTGCCTCTTACCTCACCAAGCTCTCCTCTGGCCTTGGTCTTTTGGTAAACACTCTAGGCTATTGCAATCTTCTCACCTTCCTCTGCTGCTACCTACAAAATATAAAGACCATACCTATTCATACTTCATTAAGAACTGTACCTCCTTCCACAGAATCTTTTACTTCTCTGATACCAAACTGATGGGATGAGATCTTGGGGAAGCCCAAAATCCCATTTCCATTAAAAACTCTTCAAACAAATTCTTGCACTACTGCAATTCGTGTCTTTTCCAGAATTCCATTGACCACAAAATATTCATGATTTTCATTAGAAACAAATATTGAAAACCACATCAAGCAATTTCCAGCACGCCAATCCTCCCTTGCTCTTCATACATAGCGGTTAAACAATAACATATATAACAGTTACACAATATATAGATCGTCATCGACCTTGGAATGATCGATGTTGATTGACAAGCTCACAACACATGCATATAAAATAACACTCGAACAGGCTTTCATAGATTATATAAAACAGTTACAAAATTAAGGCCTTTCAGCCTTAAAGAACGAACTCACGCTGAGCTACATCTTGCCCACTCACAATTTTCCTCACAAAATAAGATATCTATTACACCCCTATTGCATTACATTTATATAAGAAGTATTAGAAAGGACCGATCCTATCTTCTCTGACGTTTCTCCACAAAAACTCTCCAAAAAGCGTGCATGGTTGTTAACAATAGAAAGTCTATCGAGACTTATCTATTCTCTCTTTAATTTTTCTTTAACTGCTTTAAATCGGCTTTAACTCTATTTTAAAGTAGATTTTCCCATTTTTCTCCTTCGATTCAGCTTTGCTGTCCACGTACACTTCACTCTGCTTTGTTGCTGGTTTCTCCCGCATCACTCTCGCACATCAGCCCTTGCCGAGCACTCTGTGAAATTGAAATAGCATGTCTGAATTGAAGAATCCAAAGTCATCACTAGGGTTTACCATTACCATCACAGGAAACTCAGAGAAGCAATTGAAATAGAGAGGCATGCCGAAAACCTCAATGGGATGATGGCTGTAAATTAAGTAAAAGCTAGATTCCAGCTCTCTCCTCTTGACCCTTCTTCCCTTCCCTCTCCTCTCCCCTTTCCATTTGTGCTGGGTCTCCCTTCTCGCCTAAATTATCCCCCTGGATCTAGTATTACATTTTTTCTATTTTTCTTTGTTTGGTAGTGTAGTTTTGCTCCTTCCTATTCAACTTTTATTTTTTCAAATTAATCAATAGGTTGAAATTAAATTAATAAGAATACCATTCTTTGAATTATAACTGAATACAAAATATTATAATAATAATCCTAAATTAATAATTTTAATAGGAATACCATCAATACATTATTTAGCAAATTGCCAAATTCCAATTATAGTGTTTTTATCCTTTAGAATAATTATATTTTACTATTCTAGAGATTAATATATTTAGTTAAAACTTTACAATAATAGTTCTAAACTAATGAATCTCTATAATCATATTAATAATAATAATACCATCACACATTATTGATTAGATTTTATATTATTACGAGAACTAATAATATTAAATTATTTAATCAATTAGTTATAGATGATTTAACTAACATTATGCGTCAAACCTTAATAACAATATTATTATAATATTTAATATAATATTAAAATTATTATTCCATATATAATATCGATATATAATATTTATTTATCACATAACATCTATTTTCCAGCTAAATTTATATTTTCAAATTATAATATTGAAACATAATATTTATTTATTGCATAACATCTAAATTATTAAACAATTTAACAAATTACCTAACGGCTAATTTCCAATGGCTAACTCTGAGTAGTGTTGCATCCTTGCTATTTATTCCCTCAAACTACTGATTTCTCACCTTGTCTTAAAGATGAACCACATTAGCTGGTTTGAAACGTCAACCCAA